>ML287210.1:0-49929 GCA_005239495.1 Nicotiana undulata
TGGAAAGAGTCATTCACGGGAACGGAGTCCCAACACACAAAACGATCGGCTGGGTCGTTACAATCAGGGTGTTTCAGTATGTGTCTACTCAAACAACCCGTACCCCCACGGTGGTCATTAAATTTTTGAGACATCAAGAGGCCACAAGTTTTACACTTAGCCTTATTTTGATCTTTTAATTGAGTAAACAAATGCCAAACAAGAGATGTTTCGGCCCGTTTACCACGTTGTCTATTAAAAGTAGGGGTTACTACAGGAGGGTCATCCGGGGCATCATTTGGATTATTATCAGTTTGGTTAATAACAGGACTAGTAGGTGTATCATGTAAATCGGGTTGAGTTTCATCTAAATCATCATTTTCCTCATCATTTTCATAGATAGGTGGATTACCATAAAGAGAATTCATGTGTTCATCATTTAATTGTGAACATGGTGTAAGATCATGTATAAATTGACTATCGGTAAATTGAAAATAAGGGTTATCACTATCAAGAATAATATGTGGGGGAGGACGGGTAACATGTCTACGTCGGGTAGCCGGGGGAGTAGTAGTAGCTTGCCTACTAGATTCACCAATTTTAGATTTACCCTTACCACCAAACATTTTTTTCAAAGAAAAGTCCATATTAATTATAAGGAAAACAAATTAAACAAACAAAACTTAAGAGTTGGAACGAGTTTACCGAATTGACGAACAACTTCTTGAAAATTGTATAATGTTGAAGACTTGAATACTTCAATTCACCAACTTCACAATTTTTCACAATTTGCAATAATAAAGTAAGCAATAATAGAAGAAAATTAGAGAGAGATTGATGATTTTGTGAGTAAAAATGAAAGAATGAGGGGGTATTTATAGTTGAGAAAAGGGAAAAAGTATAATTATAAAAGGTTTGGGGTTAAAACAAAGTTTGAGGACCATTTGGCTATTTTTTAAACTTTCAAACGGCTCTTTTGAGTCTCAAACGACTAGATTTTAAAAATCTGGTCGTTAACCATTATTTATTTATTTTTTTAAAAAAATTGAATTTTTACCGTTGGGCCCGCTTGGCCCGGGCTCACGGGTCCAAATTAAAGACCCGACCCCCCACGGGCCTAAAGCCCCACAAGCCCGGACCCCTCATAGGCCGGCCCGTTTAGCCCGCTAGCTCGTTTGGCCCACGGGCCCGGGTCGAGCCCGGCCTACCTGCCAGCCTTATATGTAACACACTCCCAGTGAGGGCCGGTACCGATTGAGTGATGCTTGATGGGCAGAGTGATTGTGAGGTTGCCTGATGGGCAGAGTGATTGTGAGGTTGCCTGATGCGATGATACTGAAAAATATTGTTACGAGAAATGATTATGGCCCGAGGGGCAGTTTTATTAAAGGTTTTATTGAGTTTTCAAATTATGATTTACTTCGTTTTCACACTTGTTTTTACTGATAATTTTACTGAGATATACTGATATTGCACTTGTTTCAAAGGTTTTCTGGAAACTGATTTCGAACTTATTATTGGATGAATACTACATGGTGACTTGGTGTGTTACTGGTTTTGTGGAATTGTGTATCTGTATAGTGTGTTTTATATTACTCAGACTGTGATTTATTTTCATTACTATTGAGTTGGCGTACTCATAAAGACTCCCTGTGCCTCTGTGCACAGATCCAGGTACTAGTTCGCAGCAGTAGCTGACGCAGTTGATAGCAGAATTTCACGGGATTTCGAGGTAGCTGTCCAGCGTCCACAGCTTCTCCATTTCCCTTCCTTATTTATTTTAGCATTTGATTCAGAGACATATATTATAGTTTTAGCAGAGTTAGATTTATTTATTCTTAGATGCTCATGACTATTGACTCCAGTTCTGGAAGGTTGTTTAGAGTGGTTTAGTTCATTATTGGGGGCGTTAGACTTATGTAATTTATTTATTATGACTGTTGTTTATTGTTATATTGTGAACTGTTATAATTGAATAAATGCGTAGTAAAGTGATGGTCGGCTAGCCTAGTTCCACGATAGATGCCATTACGGCCTGTTAGGATTTGGGGTCGTGACATGAGTCTTGGATTATTTTGAAGTTCGAAGGCAGACAGGTTCTGGTGCTTTCGCACCTGTGTGGTTTGGACCGCAAGTGCGAGACTGTAGGGGCGTACAAGATGGCGCAAAAAGTGAAGTTTGGATTGGACTGGGAATTCCGGAAGTGCGGAGTCGTGTGCGTAGAAGCGGTGGCGCATGTGCGAGGAATTATCCGCAGAAGCGCAAGGTGGTCTGCAGACGCGGATGATCGGCATTTGAGTGGAGCTCACAGAAGTGAGACCTTGGTTGCAGAAGAGAGCTCGCAGGTGAGAGCTGGAGCACGGAGAAGCGAGAATCGTTGGGCAGTGCATCAAAATAGATCGTTTGGCTTATTTTATCATATTTTGAGATTGGGAACTCATATTGGGGAGATTTTTGAGGCGTTTTCTCCCATTTGGATTGGGTAAGTATTCTTAACTCGGATTTGATTGTTATTCATGATTCCATCCTTGAATATTACATTTGATGATGAATTTAAGTGAGAAAAATGGAGATTTTGGCAAAATCGTTCTGAAATAAAAAATAGAGATTTGAACCTAGATTCAGAGTTGGGTTTTGGATGAAACTTGTATATTTAGACTTATATTCGAATAGGTAGTCAAAATTTGTGATTTTTGTCGGGTTCAGGGGAGACATGTCCTTGTTGACTTTTTGATATTTGATAAAGATCGGAGCTTTATTGCTTGGAATCAATTTTTATAGCCATGTTTAATGTTATCGAGTTATTGTTTGCTAGATTTAACCCGTTCGGCGCCCGACTCGATAGGCAAGTGCTTTTTAGAGTATTAATTTAGCTTGTTTGAGTTAAGTATCTTGTCTAACCTTATGTGGGGAAATACCCTCTTAGGAGTTGGCCTTAATTTTTTATTCGTGTAATATGAAAAGCGACGTGTACACGAGGTGACGAGCGTGTATACGGGTGCTATATTTGGCTTATGATCAGATTAGATCTTAGGCTATTAAATGCCTTATGTATTTTATATGAAACACTTAATCACTTTGTGGCTACGTGAACATGATCACTATAAATATTTTGGCCGTAGTAATGCTTTGTATGTTAAACACCCATTCACATGTTCATATTTTATGTCCTTGTGCACCTTATTGATAAATTATGAGCTTATATCTTTGATGAAATTTTGACATTATTGTTTTGTGATAATTGTGACACAAGTAAACATGTTGAGCGGATTGATTGCGTGTTAGCACGAGGCCTTTGCCGGGTGATTATTATTGTGCGTGTGGAGCGAAATAAGTGTGGCATTTTCTCGGGCTTCCTATGTGGCAAAATAAGGAGGGCACTTATTGTTATTTGCACATATGGAAAAATAAGGATAGCATTGTTGATGATGTTATGTGATGATTTTGGGATATTTCTCTTAATGTTATTTATGTGTTGTAACGGGGTTGATATTCTGATCATATGCATGTTTTCTTAAAACTATGTCTTGTATTTAAATGGAGTTTTTAGTTGAATTTGAAATCTTACCATATGCCCCCACTTATATTTGACGATCTTTTGAAAAAGGTGGATTCTTCTACTTTGAGTTTGTAGGCATGTAAAATTTATTGAATTTAAATCCATAAAATAATTTTAACTGTATTTTAAATTCAAGATATTCTAGTCCAACTAAAATATTATGGACTAAAATCATTGGATTAATTATAAGCCCAATATATATGGATTATAAATAATCCTTAATCCATTGGGCTAGTCCATTTAATTGGCCTACAAATGATGAGCCCAATTCATTAGGCCCAAGATGTCATCTTCCTAGAGGCCCTGTTTGGTGCCACGTGTCAAATGATGTGGCACGCCAAGTCAAATTAAAAATCCAGTAGGATCGTGCCACGTGTCAGAATGAAAAGGCATGTTAATCCAAATCAAAAGGCCAATGAAACCACGCCACGTGTGCAAGTGACATATTCTGTCCAATCAAATGCGGCCATGTGTAATGACCCGAAAAGTCATCCCGTATAATTTTATCTAAATCTGTGTGTCGAGGCAGTGAAAGCCTCCTTCTTATCTCACCTTGTTGTGTAGAGCAGCACGGGCGCGTAGCCGGGAAGCCTTTATGTGAAAAGATTGATGAAATGATGAAATTTTAAAGAAAACTGTTTTCTGAAAACTATAAAGGCTGTGAAAAAGAAATATGATGGAAACCTGTGTAATTGAGGCCCGTACTATGGTGATGGAGCCAGGATGAATCCAATATGTTTAAACTGAATATCTGTGAAATTGGTGAGAGACACAGTTGAATTTGATGAGATTTGAACTGAAAGTGGGAAAATGTGAAGGTTGAGAAAGGTTGAGAAATTTCATGTGATTTGAGGTGTAATTAGATGTTTATGATAGTGATTCGGTGTTTTGAATACTTGAATAAGTCTGTAACGTGTTTCCGAGGTTGTGTGCACTTTTGTTTGAGGTTCCGAGGGCTCGGGATAGTTTCGGGTAGGTTCCGGGTTGCATTACACTGAAATTCACTGAGTATTGCAGGTGCAGTAACAGGTCTCTGAACCTGGGAGCGCGGTCCGCAGTGCTCCCTTCGCAACCGCGGTCGCCTTAGTGCGGACCGCGGTGGAAGACTTCAGCGAGACCTGCAGCAGCACCGCGGTCGTGGTCTCTTTACCGCGGACCGCGGTGTCGAACTTCAGAGAACCTGCAATAAGGCCTTCGCGGCCGCAGTCATCTTACAGCGGACCGCGGTGGAGGCCTGGGAGGGGGTACCTATAAATAACGTAACTTTCAGCTATTTTCCACTTTTCAAAAACCCTAAAACGTAAGAGGCGATTTTCTAAACACTTTTCTTCTTCAAAAATATTGGTAAGTGATTTCTAACTCAATTTCTTTACACTTTAACTTCTTTTTACAAGATTGCATCCTAGAATCTAGGGTTTTCATGGGGAATTTGGGAATTTTGGGGAAAGACCTAAGAATATTGAAATTTGGGAATTTAGACCTCAATTTGGGGTCGGATTCCAAAACCAATTGTATACCCGGGCTCGGGTGAATGGGTAATCGGGTTTTGGTCCGAATTTTGGGTTTGGACCAAGTAGGCCCGGGGTCGACTTTTTACTTTTTGGGGAAAACTTTAGAAAACTCATTTCCATGCATTAGAATTGATTCAATTAGCCTTTATTGATATAATTAAGTAACTTATGGCTAGATACGAGTGTGTTGGTGGCGGAACCAAGAGGTAAAGTGGTAGTTGAGGCTCGATTTGTGTTCGAGGTATCGAGGTAAGTGTTTGGCCTAACCTTAGCTTGAGGGAATAGGTATAGAGTCTATGTGCTATGTGTTATATCATGTCCAATGTATAGGTGAGGTGACGAGTACCTATATGTTGTGGTCAAGCATGCCCGTGAGTCGAACTTGATAATTTATATCGTGTTATTGATATTCCTTGTGTTATGACTAAATGGTTAATTGGGAGTGATACATTGAGGTTGTTCATGAAGTGGAGAGTTAACGATAATTTGTTCGGTTGAGAATTTTACTGTTGAAATGATTACTTCTGAGTGAGATTGGTTATAGCTGAGTCCCTTGCCGGGATGATAGAATTTTGTTGATCATTTCTATACATTTAGAACTTCTCATTGTTGAACCTTTTGAATTGTTGTTTCTGTATATACTATGCACGAGGAGACATTCCGTGCCAAGTGACTGTGAGGCTATGCACGAGGGGACATTCCGTGCCGAATGATTTTATCATTTATCGCACGAGGGGACATGCCGTGCTGAGTGTTTATTATTTATTGCACGAGGGGACATTCCGTGCCGAATGATTTTATCATTTATCGCACGAGGGGACATGCCGTGCTGAGTGTTTATTATTTATTGCACGAGGGGACATTCTGTGCCGAGCGATTGTGAGGTTATGCACGAGGGGTCATGCCGTGCCTTTTTCTGTGTATTTACTCGTTTCGAGCTGTTAATTCCTGCCTTTACTTCTACATTTAAGTTCTTATCTTATTCTGTTGTTTTGGAAATTGTTACTCCCTTTATCCCCAGCATGTTCTCCCCATACCTGTGTTTACTTGCTTATTTCCTGTCATTTCTTCCCGTTATATTATTGAACTACTCAGGTATTATTTGTTGTCGTGTCCTAGCCTCGTCACTACTTCACCGAGGTTAGGCTCGGCACTTACTCAGTAGATGGGGTCGGTTGTACTGATGCTACACCTGCACATCTTTATGTTACGCAAACTACGCAGTCGGACCCGGTGGACATTGACGGAGGGAGTATCCTTCAATCCATTTAGGAGACATCGAGGTAGTCCCGCAGACGTTCGTGGGCCTTGGCGTCCCCGCTTTTCATTCTTCTTGAGCCCTGTCTTATTCTATAGTTCAAAGACAGTTATATGTATTTATTTTCAGACCTTTGTATTTAGTAATATTTTAGAATGTTCGTGAGTTAGTGACACTAGTTCTGGGTTATGTTTACGGGATTTATTTTCTAGGCTTGTTATATAGTTCTGAAAAATTGTTTAACTTTCATATTGTTAATCACAGTTGCCTTAGTTATCTTGTTCATTTTAACTGTTGATGAGTTTATTTATTCAAAATATTGGCTTGTCTAGCGGGTTCAACGTTAGACGTCATCACGGCCTGAAGGTGGGATTTCAGGTCGTGACACCATGTCACACTTCAATTTGATTGGTCAGGAAGAGTTTGTTCTTATCGCAACTCCTCCTTTCCAGAATTATAAATATGGGTCTTCATAACCTAGAAAAGACACCAGAAGCGTTAACAAGAAGCAAGAAAGATCTTGTAGATCAAACGCTGTAAATTCCTCCATAAGTTTCAAGCTTTAAGCAATCAAGTTCAAGTTCAATAAATCAAGTTCAAGCTCAAGAACGAAGAACAAATCAAGGTTCAAGGAGTACGAGTTCAAATCAAAGTTCGTGCTAGTTGAATTCAAGATCATCGTTCGTACAACAAATATAGATTCAAGATCAAGCTCAAAGGCTCTTGAATTTATTTACTATTGGAAAGAAGAATCAGAGGATTCATAGAGATTGTACACTCATATTATTTTAAATCAAATACTACGATTGTTGTGATATTTTCTAATCTTGATTTTATATATTCAACGCAATTTTCTACAAATTCTGGCATGCCCAGTGGGACAATCTCTACCTCTTATATCAACTTTTCAATCACCAAAGTTTAAGAACATCAAAATGGTTTCAAAGAAAATCAACCCCGTATCAACTTCCACCAAGGCTGCTAACTCCAGGTTCTATGCTGATGTGGAAAGAATCCTCGATGTTACCTTTGGAAACTTCGGGCCAGTTGCAAGAAGCAAACCAAGCTCTTTAGGACAACAAGCATTCTAAGTGCCATTCGCATCAACCTGTGTTTTCGGATCTTCATCCTCAAAAGGAGCAAGATCTTCCACAAACGTATCACTAAGGACTTTGTTGTTGGGCTCCCACGGACTCAGAGGAAGTTCGATGTCATTTGGGTAATTGTGGATAGGCTGACTAAGTAAGCACACTTAATTCTTGTGGCACTTACCTATTCTTCGGGGCGGTTGGTAGAGATTTATATTCGTGAGATCGTCAGTCTTCACGGTGTTCCCCTATCTATCATTTCTGATTGAGGTACGCAGTTTACCTCACATTTCTGGAGGGTAGTACATCGTGAGTTGGGTACACGGGTTGAGTTGAGCACAACATTTCATCCTCAGAAAAATGGGCAGTCCGAGCGTACTATTCAGATCTTGGAGGATATGCTATGCGCTTGTGTTATAAACATCGGAGGATCGTGGGATCAAATTTTTTCCCCTTGCAGAGTTCGCCTACTACAACAGCTACCAGTCGAGCATTCAGATGGCTCCCTATGAGGCATTATATGGTAGACAGTGCAGGTCGCCAGTTGGGTGGTTTGAGCCGGGGGAGGCTCGGTTGTTGGGTACAGATCTAGTAAAGAAGGCCTTGGACAAGGTCAAGATTATACAGGATCGACTTTGCACAGCTCAGTCCAGGAAAAAGAGTTATGCTGACCGTAGATTTCGTGATGTGTCATTCATGGTCGGGGAGAGGGTGTGTCTCCGGGTGTCACCCATGAAGGGTGTCATGAAAGAAGGGCAAGTTGAGCCCTGGGTATGGGCCTTTTGAGATTCTCGAGAGAGTGGAAGAGGTGGCTTATAGACTTGCGTTGCCTCTGGGGTTATTAGCAGTTCATTCAGTATTCCATGTATCCATGCTCCGGAAGTATCATGGTGACCCGTCTCACGTGTTAGATTTCAGCTCTTTCCCGTTGAACAAGGATTTTACTTATGAGGAGGAGTCGGTGGTTATTCTAGCCCGGCAGGTCCGTCAGTTGAGATCAAAGAGTTATCCTTCAGTTCGAGTGTAGTGGAGAGGTCATCCCGCTGAGGCATCTACTTGGGAGTCCAAGTCAGACATGCGGAGTAGATATCCCCACCTATTCATCAGTTCAAGTACTTTTCTGTGTCTGTTCGAGGACGAACATTTGTTTTAGAGGTGGAGAATGTGATGACCCAAAAGGTCATCTTATATTTTAGAACTCAATTATGCGCTTTTTAGCCTAAAAATCTCATTTTTACCCTCATCGATTTGCGTGCGCGATCCGGGCGTGTTTTTGAAAAGCTTTTATGTTGAAAGTTGATAAAAATAAGAATTATGCCTTAAAAATTGATTTTAGTTGACTTTGGTCAACGTTTCGAGTAAACGGACCCGGACCTATATTTTGATGGTCCCGGTGGGTCCGTAATGAAATATGGCACCTGGGCGTATGCCCAGAATCGAATTCCGAGGTCCCTAGCTCGAGATATGATTTTTTGTTAAAATTGAAAGACTGAAAATCTAATGGTTTTAAGAATTTGGTTAATGTTTGATCTTGTTGGTTTCGGGTCCGTATTTTAGTTCCGGAGCCCGGTAAAGGTCCGTTATGATATATATAATAAGACTTGTCTGTGAAATTTGGTGAGAAACGGAGTTGGTTTGACGTGATTCAGACATTCAGTTGTGAAAATAGAAGTTTTGAAGTTTTCATGAAAATTTCATTCAGTTTGTTGCTAAATTCATAGTTCTAGGTGTTATTTTCGCAATTTGATCGCGCGAGTAAGTTCGTATGATGTTTTAGGACTTGTGTGCATGTTTGGTCTGAAGCCCCGAGGGCTCGGGTGAGTTTCGAATAGGCTACGGGATGTTTTGAACTTAGGAAATCTGGTTTTAGTGCTTCAGCTGTCATCTGGTGTTTTCTTCTTCGTGTTCGCGAAGGAACTCTCGCAAACGCGAAGAGTGAACTAGACTGTGTGGAAAATTATTCTTCGCGAATGCGACCAGTCTACCGCGAACGCAAATACTACACCCCATGTTTTTGTACGTAAAAGTACGCCATAAGTAAATTGATGAAAGCTCGGAAATGAGATATTACATCTCATTTTTCGTACGTTAAAGTTTCGTCGTAAGTTAATCGATGTAAGTTCGGGAATGAGATTTATTTTAAGATTATAAGCATTATGCTATTTCAAACAAGTGATGAGAAAATTCGTGAAGGTGAGAGGGTAAGCAAATCGAATAAAATGAATTTCGTCGAAGTTTGACATTTTGGGATAAAATACGGCCCGAGCTAAAATACACGGTATTTATGTACTAGTACCATACAAGGTACCACATGGCCATAATATTAAGGTGTATAAGGTGTGTTAAAAGTGAGTAGTATTTTAACTAATTTGAGATAATTGATTAATTATGGAGATAATTATGGTATTAAGTGGATAAGGGTCTTTTTGGGGCTTCCACATGGCATAAGCTAAGCCAAAGTAGCAAAATATACAAAATGAGTCATAAGGCAAAATGATACCTTGTTTACACGTAAGAATGCTTGGTCCCTTTATCGGTAAGGTATGGGAGTTTTCTAAAAATGAAGCAAAATAGCATTCCTACATCATTAAAAGAGAAATGAAAATGCCCAATGCGAAATTTCTCTGTAATGCTACAAGGTCCAACATCATTAAACCATCTTTCTATCGCTAGATGATGGAATTCTCTGAAGGGATTCTTATGAACCCCTACAAGGTCCAACGTGAAATGCTAATTTAAAGAAAGCCCAGTACAATTTTTCTCAAGAATATCATACGGATTTTTCCCACCTTCGATCCGTCGTTACGTTTTTTCGCTAAAGAGAATCGGTTCAGGTATGTTAAGGCTATCCCTTATTTCTTTTTGGCATGATCTATACGACACGAACGAAGCGAGCAAATGCACAACTTCCATAAATGACTCTATTCATAGAAGTATTAGAGAGGCCTATGTTCTTGAATTCCCATATGTCTTATTGTTCTATAGTCTGTTCATGGGTCTTAGAAAATACGTAAGTTGATAAAGTTTGTTTCATGATGTTAATCAGAGATATAATGGTCATATGACGTTCTGAGAGATTTTATTGACGTACTTCTCATGCATTGCATTCATTTATACATGTACATTTATCCTTGACTATATGGTGTTATATACGCGTATATATGTATATTATATGTATATGGGATATAGGAAAAGGTTACAACGTTATATACGCACCACCACCTGATCAGATGGTATACGTTGATGATTTGCCCACAGTGGCCGAGATGATATGATGGGATGCCTTCAGAGGATTGATAATGTTATTAACGCATATACCTATGCATGGTATGACATTTATACGCATATGCATGACATTATAATATTAAATGATTCACAAAGCTATTCAGATATATATGTTGAGTCTTTTACTCCATGTTTCTCTCATGTCTATTGTTTACTAATTTTTATTCCTTACATACTCGGTACATTATTTGTGCTTATCTCCCTTTTTTCCAGGGGACTCTGCGTTTCATGCTCGCAAGTCCTGATAGACAAGTTGAGAGTCCTCCAAGTAGGCTATCAGCTCAGCAGAAAATGTTGGTGCGCTCCATTTGCTCTGGAGTTGCTCATTGGGTCAGTATGATTTAGACATGTACTGATTGGTATGTCAGGGCCCTGTCCTGGCCTTATGATGTTGATGTATTCTTAGAGGCTTGTAGACATAGATCATGTACGTAAAAGATTGTATGGCCTTTTCGGCCTATGTTCATTGTACGAGTGGTCATTTTGGTGTTATAGGCTTGTATGTCTTATGTATAAGATGGTATTACACATTTTATTCTAGCTATCCTACAACAGCCTTTCTGTCTCATTCACCTATGATAGCATGATACAAAAAGATACGTTATGTTGGTACTCAGTTGAGTAAGGTACCGGGTACTCGTCGCAGCCCATTGGTTTGGGTCGTGACAAAAGTGGTATCAGAGCAGTTCTATCCTAGGGAGTCTACAAACTGTGTCTAGTAGAGTCTTGTTTATGGGTGTGTCGTGCACCACACTTATAAGCAGGAGGCTACAGGGCATTTAGGACTGTTACTCTTTATTCTTACTCTAGATCGTGCGGTAGAGCTCGCCTATAAGAATTCAAACTCCTAGCTTCTATTTCATTTGTGATAAGATGATACCTACAGTTGGTAAGAGATTGAATATGGCTATGGAAGAGTTGAGTCGGAGGGACTCGATTTTTCATGATGCTTATGATGAGTAAATGTAAGGTCATCAGTAGATCATGTGTGTACTAAGACGTGTAAGCCTCTTGATAAGGAGCCTTAAGGCAAGGATATCTATCCACCCCTATGGTGAAAAGCAATGAGAGATTCAGAAGATAGATACAAATTTCAACAAGTAAAAGAAGCAAGGTGAAGAAAGGTACAAGGTACCCAGTTAGTGAAGATTATCATTATTTACAATTCAAGCAGAGAATATAAGCATTTTGAGTTACCTTCAATTGTAACAGAGGTATGTACAATTGGCCACACAAATCTCATTTATGCCCTATGGAAGCTAACAGAAGTAGTATAAGAGAAGGACGGATATCAGGATCCAGCTGGGGTTAGAGTGACCCAAAATGGTGGAGGGATTGTTTGCATTAGTTGACATTTCCGAAGGATATTGCAAATGTGCTAATAGATCTCCTTGTGATACACCGAGATGGTGCACTCTAAAATAGTACAGCTAGATATGAGTACTGCAAAGATAGGCACTGGAAGCCTTGAAGGATAAATATTATCTTAGTGTGTCTCCCGTCCCTGGTAGAGCGATAATGTTTGGCAACCCAAAGAGCCAGCGGATGGAGAAAGGGGAGCTAAAAGCAAAAGAATGTCCTGTTGAAAGTTTTCACAATAAAGTGATAGACAGGAATTTTAGCGGAAAATAAGAAGAGAGTTAATATGATACATGGATGAAAACAGTAGGTCAAAAAAATGACTGTATTATGGAGTCTATAGTTAAGTGAAGAAAAAGACGAAAGGTGACAGGCCCTGAGACCACAAAAGAGTAAAGGACATATAATCATACCCTCATTTCGAGAAATAAGTTCGTGAGTCTAACGTAATCAGAAGAAAAAGTTAGACCCTAGAATAATAGAAATCAGTATTGGCTGGTGAACAAGATAAACTAAATGTGAGTTAAGGACTGAGTGATTGGCTAATAGTCAGCATCATGAGAATTTGAGATTACATTCTGGCGATAATAGAATGGACAACAGAAGAGGATTCATGAGAAATTTAGAGAATGGTCACTCAGGAAGACGTTTCCCTAAAGCAAGCAATGTGAGCAAAGTTAAGCTTAAGGGACTATATGGTCCAGTTACACTAAGTTTCACCATCGCAAGTAAGGAATTTTGTTGTCCTTGGTACATAAGGATTACGGCAAGGCGAGTACGGGTCATCGATGATGTGAAAAGACGCCAAAGATGAAGAGGTAAAACATCTATAGGTAGATTGTCGTAGCTTCAACTCTTAGTACTCCCATAAAGGGGGTAATATGGAGTGATGTGGCATTAGGCCAGAATTAAGTGGTTCTAGTGACTATGGAATGGTAAAGGAAGAATGCGATAAAAATGAAAAAGGAATGAGAGTGCACTTATCCAAATCCTACAGATATGCTACGATTCCAGAACATTAAGCAAGCACGATGTCAAAGAGAGGAAATAAGGGCTCCTGCCCGAGATGTTATTAATAGATAAGAAGCCAGTGCGAGATGTTAGTTAAGACAAAGGAAATAACCCAAGAAAGATTACGCGAAATATTAATATTAGAATGGGCCAACGAGTAGTTAGTAGTTGATTCAGGAATAGACTAGTTAATGAGTAGACAACAAAACACAGACAAATCAACAGATCATGCAAGATAAACATAGAAAAACCCAATATAGTGAATTCACCCCCGCAGTTATGACATTGTAATACTTGAGAAATATTCAGATAAGAGTCGGGGTAGTTAAAGGTATCGTATGAGTGTTACGAAAATAAAAGAGAGTGCCACTAGGAAGACAGTTAAAATATCAAGTCAGAAACAACCCTACAAGCACATGAGTGTGGAGGTAAATAACTAAGAATAAATGTAGGTGAGTATGAACATCAAATATTCTATCGGGAATATGATGTAATGAGATCGGAACTTTACAAGAGTTAGAGGATCCTCCCTAAATGCTATAATGAAAGAATAGCTGAGGAAATAAGGAAGAAGGCTTCAGCCTAAGCACAGTGACCTAAAGAGGAAATGGTCTTGTAACAATAGTCTCACAACAACATTGTATGGACTCCATAAGAAAGTGGCACCTACCGTGGCTAATGAACGGGATGTAAAATCAAGAGTGATATTGTCACGACCCCAAATCCTAACAAGCCGTGATGGCGCCTATCGTGGAACTAGGCTAGCCAACCATCACATTACTACGCTTTTGTTCAATTTTAACAGTTCGAAATATAACAATAAGCAAGCAACCATAGCATCAAATAATATAATTAAGTCTTAGCGTCCCCATAAGATTCTAAACAAACCTCCCAAGAAGTGGAGTCAATAGTCATGAGCATCTAAGGATAGATAAATCTAACTCTACTAACTATAATATAAGTCTCTGAATCAAGAGCTAAAAACATAATAAGGAAGTGGAGAAGTTGTGGACGATGTACAGCTACCTCGAAATCCCGTGAAATCCGCTAATGAACAAGCAAGAACTGCTACTGCTCCAGACCGTTACCTGAATCTGTGCACAGAGGCATAGGGAGTCTTTATGAGTACGCCAACTCAGTAGTAATGAAAAGAAATCACAGTCTGAGAAATATAAAGCACACAAACAGATACACCATTTCACAACAACTAGAAAAAACATCAAGTCACAAAGTAGTATTCAGCAAATTCATAAGTTCAAAAACCAGTTCCAAACTCCTTTGAAAACAAGTAAATATCAGTATATCTCAGTGAAATTCCCAGTAAACACCAGTTTGAAAATGAAGTAAATCATAGTTCGAAAACTTAGTAAAATCAGCATAAATCCGCCCCTCGGGCCAAAATCATTTCTTGTAAACGTTGCCCTCAGGCATTCTCTCAATCACTCAGTATCAATCATCACTCAATATCAGCCCCGCAGGCAATCATCACTCGATATCGGTACCGGCGCTCACTAGGGGTGTGTACAGACTCTGGAGGGGCTCCTACAGCCCAAGCGCAATAATAACATAAGGCCTGGAGTCCTCTTCACCTCTCTTATAATGCCTGGAAACCTCCTCACCTCTCTCATAAAGCCTCGAAGCCTCCTCACCTCTCTCATAAGGCCTCGAAGCCTCCTCACCTCTCTCATAAGGCCTCGAAGACTCCTCACCTCTCTCATAAGGCCTCGAAGCCTCCTCACAATATAGGCTTGAAAGCCTCACTCAGTCAGACACTCTCAATTTGCCATTAGGCCATAGACATACCGGGTTCTCGACCCAAAACAGCATTTCATTTTTCAGTAAATAGTATCAAAGTACTCTGAGTGTCAAAACAATTTATCAGGAAAAGACTGAGTGTAAAATCATAACATATCAGTGAGGAAAATATAGTAAACACACCCCCCAAGGGGAAAACAGATCGGCACTAGGCCCCAAACACGGCTTACAGCCCAAATCATATCATAATAAAATAATATTAGTTAAGCATAGGCTTAAAAGTCGGTTTAGAAACTCGATAGTCGCCTAAATAGGAATATATCTCCAAAGTTTTAACCTTTGCATTTCAAAAACCCGTGAAGGGTGCATAGTTCGGGGTTTCATACCCTCAGGACAGGATTTCAAGACATTACTTACCTCCAAACTAGCCCAGAATTATTCCGCAATGTGCTTGCCTCTCGAATCAAACTCTAAAGGCTCCAAATCTACCAAGTTCATATTTTTATCATCAATATATGCTTAAGGAACAATTTCCAATTGAAAAATATCGAAATTAACCCAAAACTCCGAAACCGGTCAAAACCCGACCCCCACGCCCGCGTCCCGAAACTCGGAAATTTTTATACATCAGTGTTCTTCGTTCTCTCACGAGTATTTTCATATAAAGAACACAAAAATCGAAGTTCGTTTGACCCCTCAAATCGACCCCTAAAGGTCTCTTAATCTCAAGCCCTAAAACCAAATTTTTCTACTGATTTTCATGAATTAAACACTGATATTTTGATCCTTAATCATATAAAATCGAGTTTTAGGGTCCAAAATCCTTACCTCAATGAAGAACAATGATTTCCTCTCTTAAAAATCGCCTCAAAAGCTTCTTCCCGTTCAAACATTGGAAGAAAACTTGGATTGCTCGTTATATATATACTATTCACGCGTGGATTCCTTGTGCAATTCTAATCAATTTAGGCTTTTGAATCACTCAATTTGACCTTATAATGAAGGAGATATGTAGGTTTTAAGATTTGTAAATAGTGCAGGTTTTTAATACGCCGTCATGGGCAATTTCGTCATTAACCTAAAAAATCGGGCAACTTTTGTAAAATGGCCATAAAATTTTGTCCTGGCTACTGAACGGAGCCAACAATTCACACTTGGAGAACTTCGCACAAGCTTCTCCTCCCTATATCCTTGTAATACCATCATCAAATGCCGAGTATACTACCTCTGGCTACGAGAGTACGCCAGGATGCCATCAATGGATACAATAACAAAGAAGTGCCAACACGGCTGAAACACACCGTTAATCAAATACATGAACGTTGCCGGGGCACCGATCAGCCCAGGGACACCACTAGAACTCAGAACATAACAAGAAAATCCACTTCACTCCACAACTAAGCTACACGATAGGTCCTTCGATACACTCCCAACTCGAGGTCATAGTCTAACTCAAGACAGAAGTCAAATACTCAATGGTTCTTGTCACATCTCCCGCCAATTCATTTTGGTCACAATAAAACAACCTGAATACATCTAAATATCCGATCACACTCACCACGTAGCCATCTAGTCACAAAGTTCCATCAATAAGGACACCACGGACATATAAGTCCCCCAACGCATGGGCTCACACAAATGAAATCTCAACACTCAAGCCACAGACAAAATCTGGCCGCAAGTCCTTCAGACTAGCCCACTATTAACATGTTAAAAAAAATCACATCTCACCCATGGAGGTCACAAGTTGCTGACGCACAACTGATACCAAGCGCTCGCGTGCGCATTCGAATACATGAAAGGAATTTAAAGAGTTACGCTTTTGGCTGAATAAATGGATTCGCGCGATAAGAATTCAAGAAAGTGGAATGTTTCCTAAGGGTACTGCAGCCTCTCGAAGATAAGTATAGACGTCTCTATACCGATCCGCAAGACTCTACTAAACCTGCTCATGACCGTTGAGTCCTATGTAACCTAGAGCTCTGATACCAACTTGTCACGACCCCAAATCCTAACAGGCCGTGATGGCGCCTATCGTGGAACTAGGCTAGCCAACCATCATATTACTACGCTTTTGTTCAATTTTAACAGTTCGCAATATAACAATAGGCAAGCAACCATAGCATCAAATAATATAATTAAGTCTTAGCGTCCCCATAATATTCTAAACAAACCTCCCAAGAACTGGAGTCAATAGTCATGAGCATCTAAGGATAGATAAATCTAACTCTACTAACTATAATATAAGTCTCTGAATCAAGAGCTAAAAACATAATAAGGAAGGGAAGTGGAGAAGTTGTGGACGATGTACAGCTACCTCGAAATCCCGTGAAATCCGCTAACGAACAAACAAGAACTGCTACTGCTCCAGACCGTTACCTGAATATGTGCACAGAGGCACAGAGAGTCTTTATGAGTACGCCAACTCAGTAGTAATGAAACGAAATCACAGTCTGAGAAATATAAAGCACACAAACAGATACACCATTTCACAACAACTAGTAAAAACATCAAGTCACCAAGTAGTATTCAGCAAATTCATAAGTTCAAAAACCAGTTCCAAACTCCTTTGAAAACAAGTAAATATCAATATATCTCAGTGAAATTCTCAGTAAAAACCAGTTTGAAAACGAAGTAAATCGTAGTTCGAAAACCTAGTAAAATCATCATAAATCTGCCCCTCGGGCCAAAATCATTTCTTGTAACAATTGCCCTCAGGCATTCTCTCAATCACTCAGTGTCAATCATCACTCAGTATCATCATCACTCAATATCATCATCACTCAGTATCATCATCACTCAGCATCAGCCCTGCGGGCAATCATCACTCGATATCGGTACCGGCGCTCACTGGGGGTGTGTACAGACTCCGAAGGGGCTCCTACAGACCAAGCGCAATAATAACATAAGGCCTGGAAGCCTCCACACCTCTCCCATAAGTCCTGGAAGCCTCCTCACCTCTCTCATAAGGCCTTGAAACCTCGTCACCTCTCTTATAAGGCCTAGAAGCCTCCTCACCTCTCTCATAAGGCCTAGAAGCCTCATCACAATATAGGCTTGAAAGCCTCACTCAGTCAGACACTCTAAATTTTCCCTTAGGCCATAGACATACCGGGTTCTCGACCCAAAACAGTGTTTCTTTTTTCAGTAAATAGTATCAAAGTACTCTAAGTGTCAAAACAATTTATCAGGAAAAAACTGAGTGTAAAATCATAAAATATCAGTGATGAAAATATAGTAAACACAACCCCCAAGGGGAAAAAAGATCGGCACTAGGCCCCAAACACGGCTTACAGCCCAAATCATATCATAATAAAATAATACTAGTTAAGCATAGGCTTAAAAGTCGGTTTAGCAACTCGATAGTCGCCTAAATAGGAATATATATCCAAAGTTTTAACCTTTGAATTTCAAAAACCCGTGAAGGGTGCATAGTCCGGGGTTTCATACCCTCAGGACAGGATTTCAAGACATTACTTGCCTCAAAACTAGCCTAGAATTATTCCGCAATGCGCTTGCCTCTCGAATCAACCTCCGAAGGCTCCAAATCTACCAAGTTCATATTTTTATCATCAATATATGCTTAAGGAACAATTTCCAATTGAAAAATATCGAAATTAACCCAAAAATCTGAAACCAGTCAAAACCCGACCCCCGGGCCCGCGTCCCGAAACTCAGAAACTTTTTATACAAAAGTGTTCTTCGTTCTCTCACGAGTATTTGCATATAAAGAACACAAAACTCGGAGTTCGTTTGACCCCTCAAATCGACCCCTAAAGGTCTCTTAATCTCAAGCCCTAAAACTAAATTTTTCTACTGATTTTCACGAATTAAACACTGATATTTTGATCCTTAATCACATAAAATCGAGTTTTAGGGTCCAAAATCCTTACCTCAATGAAGAACAATGATTTTCTCTCTTAAATATCGCCTCAAAAGCTTCTACCCGTTCAACAATTGGAAGAAAACTCGGATTGCTCGTGATATATATTTTATTCACGCGTTTTACTGCTCCCAATGGATTCCTTGTGCAATTCTAATCAATTTAGGCTTTTGAATCACTCAATTTGGCCTTATAATGAAGGAGATATGTAGGTTTTAAGAACTGCAGGTTTTTAATACGCCGTCATGGGCAATTTCGTCATTAACCTGAAAAATCGGGCAACTTTGGTAAAATAGCCATAAAATCCTCATACGGTTTCCAAATTCGACGATTCTTTTTGCTACAGGTTCATAATTACATTACGGATCTAATACCTCATTCAAAACAGTAATCGGAGCTCATTTGTTCAATATAATATCATTTATGCTTGAAGAAACGACGCCGAAGCATAAGGAAAACGAGCACAACGCAGCCCAAACCTATCCAAACCTCACCCGAGCTCCTTGGGACCCCACACAAACATTCTAACAAGTCCCATTACATAACTCAAATTTAGTCGAACCTTCGGAACACCCAAAACAACACCAAAACACCAGATCTACGTCGAATTCAAGCCTAAGAACTTTGAAATTTCTAAAATCCACCAATGATGCTGAAACCATCCAAAACAACTCCGATTGACCTGAAAGTTTGAAGACATATCCAAAATGACATTTCGAACCTGTTCCAACTGTCGGAATTCCATTCCGACCACGATAGCCTATTTTCCATTGCCTACTGAAATCGCCAAAAACTAACTTTCGCCAATTCAAGCCTAATTCTATACTGGACATCACAAAATTATTTTTGAACACACTCCTAAGTCCCAAATCACCTAACGAAGCTATCTGAGCCATAAAATTCGCATTCCGAGGTCGTTTACCAATAAGTCAACTCTCAGTTGACTTTTTTTCCATTTTAAGGCTATTTTTAAAGGCTAAATGACTGAACTCTCGCTACAACCATTCAATTTCAAGCCTACCAACTCTAATACATCAAATATATTATAATCATTCTATAAAAAGTCAATAGCAACAAGTATAATGCAGGTTCTACGTAACGACAGACCGGGTCGTTACATTCTCCCCCTCTTAAACAAACGTTCGTCCTCGAACGTGCCTAGAGATGCTCCAACACCACCAAAAATTCAGTGTAACCTTCCATGCACATATTCGAAGGTGATCCCATGTCACCCTACCCCATCTAGGTCTGATAACACAACATAGCTGAAATTTCATTATCAAATTCTGACCCATAAATCTTAAAACCAAGTTTCCACTTATGAAATAATTTACAAGTTCAAATTTCCACGACTATAAGCTGAAATAGTCTGAACACGCTGTATCAAACCATATCCGTAACCCAAGATGAAATCACATAATATACCACGTGGCTCAACCACTCATAGCGATAACTCCTAACCACAATAGTTGTTCAACAACTCAATACCGGTACATACCATCTTATAAAACCATGCCTCGCTCTAACACTTCCATATACTACCGGTGATGAAAGAAACATGTACAAACCAGCAACCATTCGTCCGATAAGTATCAATTCCAGCCAGTGCCATAACTTGTGCAACTTGTGCACTCAATAACCACATACCAAGAGCTCAATTCATTAAATAAAGAAGACTCACACGAGAGGACTATCCTTCCACTAACACTTACCATTACCACATCATGCTAAAATCCTAATACGCATCGTGAAACCATATCACACAAATCTGACACCAAGGATCATACCTCAACCTAATTGAGCTGCAAAGCGTGATCCCTTCCAACCACTGGACCACATGACATACTCCAAGCCCCCTTGCTCAAAATCAATAACCATGTGAAATTCGACGCCAATTACTCAAAATGCATTTCCATAACCATAGGGAAATTGACGATACCATGCCACCCGAATCAGAAAGAACATAACCAACACGTCTCAACCCTACAACACCCAATTACTTACCTTACTCAAATCTCGCTATAAAGCCCTGATAGAACTACACTATGTGCACATATATAACCAACGACCACAACTCCTCGAAACACCGAAAGGTAACTCATAGACCACTCTGAAACACGAATAAGCTCAGTGACAATCAAATGGTACATACCTCAACAATAGCAGCTTGGGGTCAACAATCCTGACTCGGTGCAGAACACACACCCATACTGGCCTACCAATAACTCTTAAGTACTATTTCTCTCTGAAAGTTCATAGTGGTCGAGTCATGGCATATACTAACACCTGACTACTACCAAGCTGTCTTATTCATTCAATTTCGTTCTGACTTACCTTCGAATTGATACTTCTTATTGCCATAATATCGCAATTCTCAACCCAGACTCACGCACGAAACCCGAGCATAAAATATACAGTCTAAGGCTCATAAGCCGCTGAGTACTCCCTCAAATATCCCCCAAAAGCACCCCATTAGAAATACTTACCCTGAAGAGACTTCCTGCGAATTTAAAGTCATTACCTTCACTTTCCTGATACTGATGGATAGAATCCATGATAATGCAAATACACCACAAGCCTTGACACCTTCCCCGTAAATCTCAGTTCTAGCCCTTCTCACACCTTGAAGATCCTCGATCTCTACATATAACCTTGAACCCGTCTGAACCATTCTCGAATGTCATTTACTCTACGCAATTTCAATTAGACTAACAAAGTAAACAAAACGACCTGACCCCACTTGCAAACCACATACTAGGAAAGTAATCCACACCTTTGAAGCAACAAGCACACTCATACATTTCACATACTACACTTTCAAGTACAACTCAATTATTCAATAAATTCCCTTATCCGTAAAGTACATTACAACCTATATCGAAGAAATTTCCATCACTAAAGTCATTCCCAGACCCCACCTCTGTAGGTCATAAATTATTCACCAACACACCTCGAACCGAAACCAATTTAACACATAATCCTATAATCAACTTATCAATAACGGACTCCCCCACTTGTCTCAAATCCAAAGATCAAGACAACCAATAACTCACGATACCCATACACTATCATTGCCACCATACTGTGGTGAGATTCAACTAAATCCTTCATACGCTCATACGACCCAAACAATCTAACATTCGAATCAAATGCAAATCTCGCATCCACCATTTTAATTGTCATGCCAACTCCCAGAAACGATCTAAACTCAAATTACAACATACATCATTACTGATAGAGAGAACTTACTACAGATAAACATAAAGGTCACACACCTCAAGACAACCCGCAGGAGATACCCCTACCTGCTTAACCTAAAAATGATATCTCCCAATACACTTATGAAAATCATAGATATCACACAATCACTATACCTTCCTACAGTAGAACACAACCATTGCCTGCCCCCAAGACATCCCATTAAGCGGTATAAGAACCTGAAGCTGATGGCAATACTAACACTTGGGTTGTGGTCAAGGAATTCTTGAGCGTGTGGAAGCTCTACACACACACGTCTGACCACATGGATACCGTCACTGGACACCACGTGTCCCAAGAATGCTACTGAATTGAGCCAACAATTCACACTTGGAGAACTTCGCACAAGCTTCTCCTCCCTATATCCTTGTAATACCATCATCAAATGCCGAGTATGCTACCTCTGGCTACGAGAGTACGCCAGGATGCCATCAATGGATACAATAACAAAGAAGTGCCAACACGGCTGAAACACACCGTTAATCAAATACATGAACGTTGTCGGGGCACCGATCAACCCAGGGACACCACTAGAACTCAGAACAGAACAAGAAAATCCTCTTCACTCCACAACTAAGCTACACGAGAGGTCCTTCGATACACTCCCAACTCGAGGTCATAGTCTAACTCAATACAGAAGTCAAATACTCAATGGTTCATGTCACATCTCCCGCCCATTCATTTTGGTCACAATCAAACAACCTGAATACATCTAAATATCCGATCACACTCACCACGTAGCCATCTAGTCACAAAGTTCCATCAATAAGGACACCACGGACATATAAGTCCCCCAACACATGGGCTCACACAAATGAAATCTCAACACTCAAGCCACAGACAAAATCTGGCCTCAAGTCCTTCCGACTAGCCCACTATTAACATGTTAAAACAAATCACATCTCACCCATGGAGGTCACAAGCTACTGACGCACAACTGATACCAAGCGCTCACCTGCGCATTCGAATACATGAAAGGAATTTAAAGAGTTACGCTTTTGGCTGAATAAATGGATTCGCGCGATAAGAATTCATGAATGTGGAATGTTTCCTAAGGTTTCTGCAGCCTCTCAAAGATAAGTACAGACGTCTCCATATCGATCCGCAAGACTCTGCTAAACCTGCTCATGACCATTGAGTCCTATGTAACCTAGAGCTCTGATACCAACTTGTCACGACCCCAAATCCTAATAGGCCGTGATGGCGCCTATCGTGGAACCAGGCTAGCCAACCATCACATTACTACGCTTTTGTTCAATTTTAACAGTTCGCAATATAACAATAAGCAAGCAACCATAGCATCAAATAATATAATTAAGTCTTAGCGTCCCCATAATATTCTAAACAAACCTACCAAGAACTGGAGTCAATAGTCATGAGCATCTAAGGATAGATAAATCTAACTCTACTAACTATAATATAAGTCTCTGAATCAAGAGATAAAAACATAATAAGGAAGGGAAGTGGAGAAGTTGTGGACGATGTACAGCTACCTCGAAATCCCGTGAAATCCGCTAACGAACAAGCAAGAACTGCTACTGCTCCAGACCGTTACCTGAATCTGTGCACAGAGGCACAGAGAGTCTATATGAGTACGCCAACTCAGTAGTAATGAAAAGAAATCACAGTCTGAGAAATATAAAGCACACAAACAGATACACCATTTCACAACAACTAGTAAAAACATCAAGTCACAAAGTAGTATTCACCAAATTCATAAGTTCAAAAACCAGTTCCAAACTCCTTTGAAAACAAGTAAATATCAATATATCACAGTGAAATTCTCAGTAAAAACCAGTTTGAAAACGAAGTAAATCATAGTTCGAAAACTTAGTAAAATCAGCATAAATCCACCCCTCGAGCCAAAATCAGTTCTTGTAACAGTTTCCCTCAGGCATTATCTCAATCACTCAGTATCAATCATCACTCAGTATCATCATCACTCAATATCATCATCACTCAGTATCATCATCACTCAGCATCAGCCCCGCGGGCAATCATCACTCGATATCGGTACCGGCGCTCACTGGGGGTGTGTACAGACTCCGGAGGGGCTCCTACAGTCCAAGCACAATAATAACATAAGGCCTGGAAGCCTCCTCACCTCTCTCATAAGGCCTTAAAGCCTCCTCACCTCTCTCAGAAGGCCTGGAAGCCTCCTCACCTCTCTCATAAGGACTGGAAGCCTCCTCACAATATAGGCTTGAAAGCCTCACTCAGTCAGACACTCTCAATTTGCCCTTAGGCCATAGACATACCGGGTTCTCGACCCAAAACAGTGTTTCATTTTTCAGTAAATAGTATCAAAGTACTCTAAGTATCAAAACAATTTATCAGGAAAAGACTGAGTGTAAAATCATAACATATCAGTGAGGAAAATATAGTAAACACAACCCCCAAGGGGAAAACAGATCGGCACTAGGCCCCAAACACGGCTTACAGCCCAAATCATATCATAATAAAATAATACTAATTATGCATAGGCTTAAAAGTTGGTTTTGCAACTCAATAGTCACCTAAATAGGGAATATATCTCCAAAGTTTCAACCTTTGCATTTCAGAAACCCGTGAAGGGTGCATAGTCCAGGGTTTCATACCCTCAGGATAGGATTTCAAGACATTACTTACCTCAAAACTAGCCCGGAATTCTTCCGCAATGCGCTTGACTCTCGAATCAACCTCTGAAGGCTCTAAATCTACCAAGTTCAGATTTTTATCATCAATATATGCTTAAGGAACAATTTCCAATTGAAAAATATCGAAATTAACCCAAAAATCTGAAACTGGTCAAACCCGACCCCCGGCCCCGCGTCCCAAAACTCATAACATTTTATACAAAAGTGTTCTTCGTTATCTCACGAGTATTTACATATAAAGAACACCAAAATCGGAGTTCTTTTGACCCCTCAAATCGACCCCTAAAGGTCTCTTAATCTCAAGCCCTAAAACCCAATTTTTCTACTGATTTTCACAAATTAAACACTGATATTTTGATCCTTAATCACAAAAAATCGATTTTTAGGGTCCAAAATACTTACCTCAATGAAAAACAATGATTTCTTCTCTTAAACATCGCCTCAAAAGCTTCTTCTCGTTCACAAATTGGAAGAAAACTCGGACTGCTCGTTATATATATACTTTTCACACGTTATACTGCTCCCAATGGATTCCTTGTGAAATTCTAATCAATTTAGGCTTTTGAATCACTCAATTTGAATTTATAATGAAGAAGATATGTACGTTTTAAGATTTGCAAATAGTGCAGGTTTTAATATGCCGTCAGGGACAATTGCGTCATTAACCTGAAAAATCGGGCAACCTTGGTAAAATGGTCATAAAATCCTCATACGATGTCCACATTCGACGATTCTTTTTGCTACAGGTCCGTAATTACGATACGGATCCAATACTTCATTCAAAACAGTAATCGGAGCTCATATGTTCAATATAATATCATTTATGCTTGAAGAAACGACGTCGAAGCATAAGGAAAACGAGCACAACGCAGCCCAAACCTATTTAAAATTCACCCGAGCTCTTTGGGACCCCACAAGAACATTCTAACAAGTCCCATTATATAACACGAATTTAGTCGAACCTTCGGAACACCCAAAACAACACCAAAACACCAGATCTACGTCGAATTCAAGCCTAAGAACTTTAAAATTTCTAAAATCCACCAACGATACCGAAACCATCCAAAACGACTCTGATTGACCTGAAATTTTGCAGACATATCCAAAATCATATTATGAACACAAGGTTATTTTCCATTGCCGATCGGAATCGCCAAAAACTAACTTTCGCCAATTCAAGCCTAATTCTACATCGGAGATCAAAAAATTATTATGAACACACTCCTAAGTCCCAAATCACCTAACGAAGCTATCCGAGCCATAAAATCCACATTCCGAGGTCGTTTACCAATAAGTCAACTCTTAGTTGACTTTTTCCCATTTTAAGGTTATTTTTAAAGGCTAAATGACTGAACTCTCGCTACAACCATTCAATTTCAAGCCTACTAACTCTAATACATCAAATATAGTATAATCATTATATAACAAGTCAATAGCAACAATTATAATGCAGGTTCTACTTAACGACAGATCGGGTCGTTGCAGATATTCAAGATCACGTGAGTTGTATGGAATTCAATATGTGTGGGCACTAAGGTAAGCTAAGTATGCACGCAACAAGGGGGTAGGAAGACTAGGAAAAGTAATTTCTTACATTTAAAGAAAGTTTAGAAGGAATGGAAAGAATCATTCGATTAATAATCCAGAGTTTGTTATGTCATGAACGCACTTACGATTTCAGAATATTATCCATGCCTCATATATACTAACATTCATACAGTCGTAGAAGACTCTGGTATAAGTTAAAAGAAAGAATTGGGCCCAGGGCATAGACAAAGGATAGAATTGTTAGAAGATTGTATCATGAATACTCCATAGCGTCCATGAAGGGCTAAAGTAATATCTAATACCATGAGCCGCAGATCGATAGATAGCATAAGCCTACATAGAGGTTGACAGAAAGAGAAGGAAGCTAAAGAGTTATATCAACGAAGTAAATCACGAATATGATTATTGAACCCAGAGAGTTATAAAACTCATGATTAAGAACATTGCAGAATTACTCATAATATCATAGGTACAAGAGAGAATGTACAATAGCCATATTTTATAATGGATCTACGATAAATCCTAGAAGAGCACCGGCCTCATAAGAAGTCAGTGTTCAGATCTCACCAAATCATGTATATAGATGCAAGTATTATAATAGAAGTTCAAGTTGTGGATGTGAATTATACCTATGTGCAAGCAAGTTGAAGGAAGGTTGTGAGTAGTATAATTGGATAGGTGTAGGTCGCAAGCTAAAGTATGGTAAATCAACAAGGTTTTAGGAAGATAGAAGTAAGGATAAGAAAGGGAGAGTGAGAAGGTGATGAGAACGGATAAAGTACTTAGGCTTAAGCCCATGAAAACAAGAGAGTTGATGGTTTCTCTAAATTATACAAAGCTCAGTATAGCCTGAATGAACTCAAACGAGTCTAAGACTAATGGCATTTAGAAGAGATGGAATGTTGCCCTGATAATACAATGAGGGTGCAATTGTGATAGATAAAGGGTGACGTTTGGGCCTTCCATTGAGTAATGATTTGAAGAGGATTTCCCACGTAAGTGAATCACATTGGGATGCTATAAAATACGATTATTGAAGTACAGTATCGCCGCTAAGTGGATCAGGAAAATCACTTCAAATATTCATCGATGCGCGTAAGCCCTAGTGGCAAAGTATTACGTAAAACGTTTCAACTTATCAGTGGTATATTGTAGATCAATATTGAGGTGAATCAACAATGGATGGACAAAAGTCACAAAGTATAAGATGAGACTAGGTCGTCATTCTTAAACAGTAATGAGGAAGCATTAAAGGACTTAGATTTATACATAAGGGATAAGCAACGAAAGTAACCTGGAATTCAATAAAAGACCTCAATACGATAAATCAAAGTAAGAGTTATGGTATAGTATGACCTACCTAGATGCAGTAAAGTCATACGAATGGATAACCTGGTCTATAAATAAGACATAGCAATATTCGTAAGTTCAATGGAGTAACGGGCAAAGAACTTCAGTATACCTATAAATGCCCAAAGAGACATCTTTTCAAGATCTGTATATGCTTACAAAGTGAATCCTAGAAATTGGCTAAAAACTGGAGGAAAAAGAAGAGAAGAGTCGCATAGGCGCACATACAAGGAAACAGTCGTACAGGCTGCATGACAGAAGGTAGCAAGAGTTACGAGATTAGAAGAATTCCGACCACATACCGAGGTGTGAGAAAGAGGCCTAAAGGGGGGAATGCCTGGCATTTGGATTTATTCAAAGAACGGTTGCCTAAATGGCAGGAAGAGTAATAAAGTATTCGCAAGAGCTACGGGTTATGAGAATGATAAATGCATCAGCAACATTCGAGAACGAATATTCCAAAGAGGGGAATGATGTTAAACCCCATGTTTTCGTACGTAAAAGTACGCCATAAGTAAATTGATGAAAGCTCGGAAATGATATATAACATCCCGCATTTTTCGTACGTTAAAGTTTCGTCGTAAGTTAATCAGCGTAAGTTCGAGAATGAGATTTATTTTAAGATTAGACGCATTATGCTATTTCAAACAAGTGATGAGAAAATTCGTGAAGCTGAGAGGGTAAGCTAATCGAAGAAAATGAATTTCGTCGGCGTTTGATATTTTGGGATAAAATACGGTCCGAGCTAAAATACTCAGTATTTATGGACTAGTACCAGGCAAGGGGCCATAATAGTAAGGTGTATAAGGTGTGTTAAAAGTGAGTAATATTTTAAGTAATTTGATATAATTCTTAATTATGTGAATAAAATTAATTAATTATGAAGATAATTATGGTATTAAGTGGATAAGGGTCTTTTTGGGGTTGCCACATGGCATAAGCTAAGCCAAAGTAGCAAAATATACATATGAGTCATAAAACAAAATGATACCTTGTTTACGCGTAAGAATGCTTGGTCTCTTTATCGGTAAGGTATAGGACTTTTCTAAAAATGAAGCAAAATAGCATTCCTACATCATTAAAAGAGAAATGAAAATGTCCAACGTGAAATTTCTCTGAAATGCTACAAGGTCCAACATCATTAAACCATCTTTCTATCTCTGGATGATGGAATTCTCTAAAGGGATTCTTATCAACCCCTACAAGGTCCAACGTGAAATGCTAATTCAACGAAATCCAGGTACAATTTTTCTCAAGAATATCATACGGATTTTCCCCTACTTTGGTCCGCCGTTACGTGTTTTCGCTAAAGAGAATCAGTTCAGGTATGTTAAGGCTATCCCTTTTTTTTGTCATGATCTACACGACACGAACGAAGCGGGCAAATGCACAACTTCCACAAATGACTCTATTCATAGAAGTATTAGAGATGCCTTCTTGAATTCTTATATGTCTTATTGTTCTATCGTTTGTTCATGAGTCTCAGAAAATACATAAGTTGATAAAGTTTGTTTCATGATATTAATCAGAGATATAATGGTCATATGACATTCCGAGAGATTTTATTGACTTACTTCACATGCATTGCATTCATTTATATATGTACATTGATCCATGACTAGATGTCGTTATATACCCGTATATATGTATATAATATGTATATAGGATATGACAAAAGGTTACGGCGTTATATACGCACCACCACCTGATCAACTGGTATACCTTGATGATTTGCCCACAGTGGTCGAGATGATATGATGGGATACCCTCAGAGGCTTGATGGTGGTATGAATGCATATACCCATGCATGGTATGACATCTATACGCATATGCATGACATTATAATATTGAATGATTTACAAAGCTATTCAGATATACATGTTGAGACTCTTACTCTATGTTTCTCTCATGTCTATTGTTTACTGATTTTCATTCCTTACATACTCGGTACATTATTTATGTTGACGTCCCTTTTGCCCGGGGACGCTGCGTCTCATGCCCGCAGGTCCCGATATACAGGTTGAGAGTCCTCCAATTAGGCTATCAACTCAGCAGAAGATGTTGGTGCGCTCTATTTTCTCTGGAGTTGCTCATTGGGTCAGATGATTTAGACATGTATTGATTGGTATGTCAGGGCCCTGTTCCGGCCTTATGATGTTTATGTACTCTTCGAGGCTTGTAGGCATAGGTCATGTACGTAAAATATTGTATGGCCTTGTCGGCCCAGTGTACGAGTGGTTATTTTGGTCTTATAGGCCTGTATATCTTATGTATATGATGGTATTACACGTTTTATTCTAGTTATCCTACAACAACCTTTCGGTCTCATTCACCTATGATAGCATGATACAAAAAGATATGTTATGTTGGTACTCGGTTGAGTAAGGTACTAGGTGCTCGTAGCGGCCCATCGGTTTGGGTCATGACAGCGAAGACATGGGACCTGGGGGAGGGAAAGTGACTATACTCATCGTGAACGCGGCACATGGCTCGCGAACGCGTAGGCTGGTGAGAATAAGACTTCCCGAACATGAAGAGTATCTCGCAAACGCATAGGCTAATTGAGTCGCTGCTTCGCGATTGCGGCAGGCCCTTCGCGAAAGCGAGGAAGGCCCGACTCCTGTGACTAAAAACAGAACAGTGACGGGATTTTTCCCAAAATTTCATAACTCTTTCATTAGAACTCAACCTAGGAGCGATTTTGAAGGGAAGACTCAACACCAAATCATAGGTTTATACTCTTTAACTGATTTTTCTTCCATTTCTAACATCACCCATTGAATTCCTAGCCCTAATCTTTGTTCTTTCATGGTAGAAAACTAGGGATTTAGGAAGAATTGGGAATTTTTGCAAATTAGGGATTTAGACCTCTATTTGGGGTCGGATTCCGAAACTAAATACATATTCGGGCTCGGGGGTGAATGGGTTTTGGTCCGAACCTCGAGTTTTGGCCAAGCGGGTTCGGGTTGATTTTTGACTTTTTGGGAGAAAGATTGGGAAACCTATTTTATGTATTGAAATTGATTTCTTTAACAATATTTGATGTTATTAAGTGAATTATGGCTAGATACGAGTGGTTCGGAGATGGAAACTAAAGGAAAACCGGTACTTTAGCAGTGAGTGGCTTGTGGATTAAGTGTTGTGTCTAACCTTGACTTGAGGTAATTAGGAACCATCGGACTATGTGATTATGTGAAATCCATGTGAGCGTGTATATTCAAGGTGACGAGTGCTTATACGTCGCCAAATTATTTGTTCTTCCTGATTTACTGCTTTCCTTTAATTGTTTTCTTCCTTGTCTTAATTGTTATATGCTTTGAATGCTTCCATGCTTAACTGCTACGTGTTAATCAACATTTTCTCCTATTAGCTATGTTAGTTCTTCTCATAGGTCCCATATCCCTGCTATTTGCTTAATTTGACTTGTTTGCGCCTTTTTATTATAAATTGTTGGATTGGTCTTGCTGTGTAGTATTATTTGAGTAGATTTTATAGTGATCAAGGTTTCCTTTGCTTGGTTATGTTTGGTATTTATTTATCGTAAAGGCCTTATGATTTAGACTGTAAATTGACTATGTACATTGAGTGTTTGGTACTGATATGGTAGGATCGGGCTGCACGCCGCAACATGAGGAATAAGGGATGATTGATATGCAGGAATAAGGGTAAATTATCCTATTGATATTGATATATGGTGGGATCGGGTTGCGCGCCGCACCATATATATATATATATATATATATATATACATATATATATATTAGTTACTGTTATTGTTATTGTTGCGGAGGAATAAGGGAGAATTTTGTGATTTCTGACGGGATCGAGTTGCACGCTGCAACAGGTGTAATAAGGGTGGAATGTGGTGATATAAGGGTGAATCGTGATTGTGTTTATTATGATATGTTGGGATTAGGTTGTGTGCTGCAATATTTTATTTGTATCTTGTTATTTATGTTATTAAGAAGAAATAAGGATGGATTTTGATATGTACGGTGGGATCGGGTTGCGCGTCGCAAGAGTTTATGTATTTATGTGTTTTCTTCGACTGTGTAAGTTATTCGGTAGTTTTACATTTCACTTAAGGATTGGTTATAGGTGAATACTGATGAGACACGTTGAGTTCGATATTTATTCCCTACAAGTTATTGTTTTTACATTATTCTGCTTTCTTTGATGTCCTATTATTCACTGTATGCAGCTTATATTGTGAGTGTCCCGTCGTAGCCTTGTAACCCCTTCGTCGAGGTTAGGCTCGTCACTTGTCAGTACATGGGGTTGGTTGTACTGATATTGTACTCTGCACTTCCTGTGCAGATTTCGGAGCAGGTAGTGGCTGATTAAGAGGGTGGCTACAGGTTATACAGCTCGGAGACCCAAGGTAGTCATGCTAGTGTCCGCAGGCCCTGGCATCCCCTTCTACACTTATATACTTACTGTTTTTCTTTATTTCCCAAACAGTTGTAATTTCTTTCAGACAAATATTTGTAGAAAAATCATAGTGTGTTCGTGAATTGTGACTCCGGATTTTGGGTAGAAATAGCATGTAAATGAAATAGATATTTATACATCTTCACGCTTATTTCGCTTCATTATTATTGTTTACTAATAATCACTAAAAATGGAAAGAATTTGCTAAATAATCTCTAACGTTGGCTTGCCTGGCAAGTGTGATGTTAGGCACCACCACGACCCCGACGGTGGGAGTTTCGGGTCGTGACAAGTTGGTATCAGAGCACTAGGTTGCTTAGGTCTCACAATTCATGGGCAAGCTTAGTAGAGTCTAGGGATCGGTACGGAGACGTCTGTACTTATCTCCTAGAGGCTATGAAGTTTAGGAACAAATTTCACTTTTATTCAACTCAGTCGTGCGATTTTGTTTTCTCAATACTGATTGAACTCTCATGTTCTTATTTTCTCGCAGATGGAAAGAACGCGTACCGTTCTTCAGCTGAGCAGCAGCCAGAGCCTCCAACAGCAGCACCTACGAGGGGCAGAGGTCGAGGTCGAAGTAGGGGCAGGGCTCGGCGTAGAGCCCCAACAGCAGCTCCAACTATGGAACCTCAAGCAAAGTTCGATGAGGAGGTTCCAGCTCATACTATTCCTTCCGGACCAGCTCAGGTCACAGAGGGGTTTATTGCAACCCCGGTGCTTCAGGATGTCGTGGTCCGATTGGTGGGCCCTATGGAGAGTGTGGCTCAAACTGGCGCATTCCCCAAGGCACCAGCCGTATCTCAGGCTGGAGGAGGAGCCCAGACTCTTGCTACTCACACTCTGGAGCATATGGCTCCCTAGTTTCAGACTCCAGCAGCTCATCTAGTTGGAGTAGTTCAGTCGGTTGTTGCGGCACAACCCGGGGATGGGTCAGCTATGTCTTCTAAGGCATTGTGGAGATTGGATAAGTTTACCAAGCTCTTTCCAGTCCATTTCAGTGGTGCTACTTTAGAGGATCCCCATGAGTATCTTGATAGTTGTCATGAGGTTCTTCGGAACATGGGTATATTGGAGACCAATGGGGTCGACTTTGCTGCTTTTCAGATGACTGGTTCCGCTAAAAAATGGTATAGGGATTATTTGTTGACCAGAGCAGCTGGGTTGATTGCTCTTACTTTGGACCAGCTCTCACATCTCTTCTTAGAGAAGTTTCTTCCTATCACCTTGAGAGAGGAGCGTCGCCGTCAGTTCGAGCATCTCCAGCAGGGCAGCATGACTGTTACTTAGTATGAGGCTCGTTTTGTGGATTTGGCCCGTCATGTTATTCTTCTACCTCCTACTAAGAGAGAGAGAGGGTGAGGAGGTTAATTGAGGGACTTGCTCAATGTCACGACCCCAAACACTTAGTCATGATGGTGCTTGTTGTGGAATCAGGAAAGCCACACATTCCGTTGAAACAAGTTTGATTTTTCAAAAAGTTTATAAATTAAGAAACAAAATAGCGATAATAACCCATTTGGAAGTCTAACACCATTAAAACACAATTTAGAATCCAACCCTCGATCTAGTGTCACCAAGTCACGAGCTACTACAACATAAAAATGTCAAAATAGAAAATAGACAACATAGTCTGAAATAATGAAAATGCGACAGGGAGATAAAGAAGGAGAAATCGAGGATGCGATCGCCAGCTGCTACCTCGAAGACTCCTGGGAACTCTGTAGGTCAATCAACCACTGCTACCGGGCCTCGATGAACCTGGATCTGCACACAAGGTGCAGGGGGTAACGTGAGTACACCAACTCAGAAGTAACGAAACCAAACTATAGGGTGAGAGGTAGTGACAGACTAAACCTCAGAATTTACAATAAACAGGGAACAGAAATTAGACATGCTAAGAGTTTATCAGAAAATGAACAAAATATGTCAAGTATGCCTAGTATACTCTACATGCCAATATATATAAATATGAAACCAGTGTGTAAATGCACATAGTGCTCAACCCCTCACACAGAAGTCCAGGCTCTCAGGCCCAAGGAAGGTCCATCCTAGAGTGTACATAATTATCGGTAACCGTAGTCACTCAGTACTGAGGAAAAGGCCAACCCAGCCCCACGGAGAAGATCCATCTCAAGAATACAACACTCGGACAAGATCCATGTCCAGGTACGATCCATCCCTCACATAGCATCAACTTCGGACAAGGTCCATGTCCAGGGAAGATCCCTCCTTCAATATTAGTGCGCTCACTAGGGGTGTAAAGACTCCGGAAGGGCTCCTATAAGCCCAAGTGCTATATCAAGCCAACGAATGCATGATCAGAGTATCGTTGCGGTGTGCAGTCCGATCTTATAACTGTATCAATAACAGGCTCTCGGCCTCACTCAGTCATTACTCTCCAATCTCGCTCACATGGCTCACATATGCATAAATCAACCCAAAACAATGATAATTATGAGTAAAATTAACAGTTACCGAGACTAATGCATGAAGTGATATGCTATGACAGAACTGAGTATATGAAATCAAATAATCACATAATGATACAGTAATATACGACCACTCGGGTCTCAGCATTTTCGGCGTGAAACCTTAGCATTTGTACTTAACATGATTTATAACATGTTCACATTTACCACATTAATATAAGTGTGGATATCAATCCATAATAGCTACTAAACGGTGCCATGGGGTGAGTCAGGCCACAAATCACTCGGTGCACGCCTGCACGCCCGTCACTTGGCATGTGCGTCACCTCAATTATAGTCATATATCATATAGTTCGGGGTTTCGAACCCTCAGAACCAAGTTTGGAAACGTTACTTACCTCAAAACCGGCTAAAATCCTAGCCCACAGTGCCTTTGCCTCTAGACTCGACCTACGAGTTCTCCAAATCTACCAAAAATCAGATTTATACCATCAATGAATTCTAAGGAACAAAACACATTCGAAAATTATCAAACTTAACCCGAAATCCCGAAATTGGCCAAACCCGACCCCCGAGCCCATGTCTCGGAATTAGATAAAAATAACAAAACTAGAATCCTTATTCCCTCACGAGTCTACCCATATCAAGTTCATTAAAATCCGATCTCAATTGCCCACTCAAATCACCAAAACAAATTCTCAAACTTTCCTCCCATTTTTCCCCAATTTCCACTCTAATTCCTTAACTTAAATGATAAAAATCAAGACTAAATCATGAAATTAAACCAAATGCGAGTGAAGAATACTTACCCCAATAACTCCACTGATAATCCCCTCAAATTTCACCTTCTCCCGAGCTCTCTAATGGGTTTTTGAAAATATGGACTAAACCCTCGTTTTTTAACTTAAAAGATTCTGCCCAGATATTACCCTTCGCGAACGCGGACCTATGCACGCGTTCACATAGAACAATCCAATAGCCCCCCCTCTTTTACCCTACGCAAACGCGGCTCCGTTCCCGCGAACGCAATGCATAACCAACCTAAGGCCTTTGCGAACGCGTTTGACCCCTTCGCGAACGCATAGACCAAGGGACCTGGGGTCCCCAGCTGACTCGCACCACTACGCGAACGCATCCCCTCACACGCGTCCGCGGTGCACACATTGCCTGGCCCTTCGCATTCGCATCCCCCTTTCGCGAACGCATAGAAAAAAATCCCCCAACGCCCAGCTACTCTACGCGAACACGAGACTCCCTCCGCGAACGCGTAGAGTCTTTTTCTGCACCAAAAACACCAGAAAACAACTATCTCCAAAATCCAAAAATCAATCTGTTAACCACCCGAAACTCACCTGAGGCCCTCGGGACCTCAACCAAACAGACCAACACATACCATAACCTTATTCAAACTTAGTCGAGCCTTCGAAACACCCAAAACAATGCCAAAACACCAAATTCACCTCAAATTCAAGCCTATGAACTTAGAAACTTCTAAATTTCGCCAAATATGCCGAAACCATCCAAAACACGTCCGATTGACCTGAAAATTTGCACACACATCCAAAATAACCTATTACAACTTCCGGAAATCTATTCCGAATCCAATAGCTAATTTTCCACTGGCGATTGGAAATAGCCAAAAACTCAATTTTGCCAATTCAAGCCTAATTCTACTCTGAACCTCAAAACAACATTCCGAACACACTCCTAAGTCCCAAATCACCTAAAGAAGCTATATGAGCCAAAAAATCCACATTCCGAGGTGGTTTACCTATAAGTCAACTCTCAGTTGACTTTTCCAACTATTAAGTCAATTTAAGAGACTAAGTGTCACATTCTCACCACGACCACTCCGAACCCGAACCAACCGACCCCACACATCATAATTAGGTTAAATAATATATGACAAAGCTGAAACAGGGGAAACGGGGCTAATTTCACGGAATGACCGGCAGGGTCGTTACATTCTCCCTCTCTTAAACAAACGTTCCTCCTCGAACGGGTCTAAAAACATATCTGGAGTCTCAAATAAGTGAGGATATATTCTCTGCATATCCCACTCGATCTCCTAGGTGGCCTTCTCCACCGGCTGCCCTCTCCACTACACCTTTACTGAAGCTATATCCTTAGACCTTAACCTACTGACCTGACGACCCAAAATAGCCACTGGCTCTACCTCATATGACATATCACCCTCTAGCTGAACTAAGTTGAAATCCAAAACATGAGACGGGTCACCAACATACTTCCGGAGCATAGAAACATGAAACACCGGATGAACACTCGATAAGCTGGGTGTCAAAGCAAGTATATAAGCCACCTCTCCAACCCTATGAAGCACCTCGAAATTCCCAATGAACCAGGGACTCAACTTTCCCCTCTTCCCGAACCGCATAACATCCTTCATGGGTGACACCTTCAGAAGTACCTTCTCCCCAACCATGAAAGACACATCTCGGACCTTCCGGTCCGCATAGCTCTTCTGCCTAGACTGCGCCGTGTGAAGTCGCTCCTGAATCAACTTCACCTTATCCAACGCATCATATACCAAATCTGTGCCCAAAATCCTAGCCTCACCCGGCTCAAACCAACCAACCGGAGATCTACACCTCCTACCATATAAAGCCTTATATGGAGCCATCTGAATACTCGACTGATAACTATTATTATATGCAAACTCCGCGAGTGGCAGAAACTGGTCCCATGAACCCCCAAAATCAATGACACATGCACGCAACATGTCCTTCAGAATCTGAATAGTGCACTCTGTCTGACCGTCAGTTTGAGGATGAAATTTTGTGCTTAACTCGACCGGAGTATCCAAATCTCTCTACACGGCCCTCCAAAACTGAGATGTTAACTAAGTACCTCTGTCCGAAATGATAGAAACTGGAACACCATGCAATCGGACAATCTCTCTTATATAAATCTCGATTAACCGCTCCGAAGAATAAGTAGTACTAATAGGAATGAAGTGCGCGGACTTGGTCAACCGATCCACAATAACTCATATAGCTCAAACCTCCTCGAAGTCCGTGGGAGCCCAACTACAAAGTCCATGGTGATCCACTCCTACTTCCACTCCGGAATATCTAACCTCTGATGCAACCCACCTGGCCTCTGGTGCTCATATTTTGACCTGCTGACAGTTGAGACACCGAGCTACAAACTCAACAATATCCTTCTTCATCTGCCTCCACCAATAATGTTGTCTCAAATCCTGATACATATTCGTGGAACCCCGGATGGATGGAACCGCGAGCTATGGGCCTCTGCTAGAATCAGCTCTCGAAGCCCATCCACATTGGGCACCCAAATCCACCCTGCATCCTCATAACCCCATCATCACCAATCACTACATCCCTGGCATCACCTCGCCGGACCCTGTCCTGAAGAAAGAGCAAGTGTGGGTCATCATACTGGCGCTCTCTGATACGATCATAAAGAGAAGACCTGGAAGCTACACTAGCCAACACCCGATGAGGCTCTGATAAGTCCAATCTCACAAACTGACCTGCTAAAGCCTGAACATCAAGTGCTAATGGTCTCTCTGCTGCTGGGAGATATGCTAGACTCCCCAAACTCTCTGCTCTGCGACTCAAGTCATCGGCCACTACATTGGCCTTCCCCGGATGGTATAGAATAGTGATATCATAGTCCTTGAGAAGCTCCAACAATCTCATCTGACGCAAATTCAGATCCTTCTGCTTGAACAGATGTTGGAGACTATGGTGATAAGTGAAAACCTCATAATGTACCCCATACAAATAATGACGCCAAATCTTCAAGGCGTGAACAATGGATGCTAGCTCGAGATCATGCACGGGATAATTCTTCTCATGAGTCTTCAACTAGCGTGAGGCGTAGGCAATCACCCTACCCTCCTGCATCAAAACACAACCAATGCCTATCCTCGAGGCATCACAATATACGATATAAGAACCCGAAGCTGATGGCAATACTAACATAGGAGCTGAGGTCAATGCAGTCTTGAGCTTATGAAAGCACTCCTCACACTCGTTCGACCACCTGAATGGAGCACCCTTCTGGGTCAAAATTGTCAAGGGCGAAGCAATAGAAGAAAACTCCTCTACAAAGCGATGGTAATATCCCACCAAACCAAGGAAGCTCCTAATATCTGTAGTTGAGGACGGTCTGGGAAAACTCTGCACCGCCTCTATCTTTTTCAGATCAACCTGAATACCCTCACTGGACACCACGTGTCCCAAGAAAGCTACCGAACCAAGACAAAACTCACACTTGGAGAACTTTGCATAAAGTTTCTCCTCCCTCAATATCTGCAGTACCACCCTCAAATGCTGAGTGTGCTCCTCCTGGCTACGAGAATATACCAGGATGTCATCAGTGAACACAATAACAAAGGAATCCAAGTACGGCTGAAACACGTTGTTCATAAAATGCATGAACATTGTTGGGGCATTGGTCAACCCAAAAGACATCACCATAAACTCATAGTGACCATAACGAGTCCTGAAGGCTGTCTTAGGAATATCAGAATCCCGAATCTTCAGTTGATGATACCTGGATCTCAAATCAATCTTAGAGAACACCCTGGCTCCCTAAAGTTGGTCAAACAGATCATCAATGTGAGGTAGAGGATACTTATTCTTGACTGTAACCTTGTTCAACTACATGTAATCAATACACATACGCATAGAACTATCCTTTTTCTTCACAAACAACACGGGTGCACCCTAAGGTGACACACTAGGCTGAATGAACCCCTTATCTAGGAGTTCCTGAAGGTTCTCTTTCAATTCCTTCAACTCCGCTGGTGCCATACGATACGGTGGAATAGAGATAGGCTGAGTGCCCGGCACTAGATCAATACCAAAATCGATATCCCTGTCATGTGGCATGCCTGGCAGGTCAGTAGGAAACATGTCCGAAAAATCACGGACCATAAGAACAGAATCAATGGTGGGAGTCTCAACACTGACATCCCTCACAAAAGCCAAATACGATAAACACTCTTTCTCTACCATACGTTGAGCCTTCAGGTAGAAAATCACCCTACTAGGAACATACTCAATAGAATCTCTCCACTCAACTCTTGAAAATCCTGGCATCGCTAAGGTCACGGTCTTAGCGTGGCAATCAAGAACAGCATGACACGGAGATAACCAGTCCATGCCCAATATCACATCAAAATCAACCATGCTAAGTAATAACAGATCCACTCTAGTCTCCAGACCCCCAATAGATATCACACATGACCGATACACACGGTCCACAACAATAGTATCGCCCACTGGAGTCGACACATGAACGGATGTAACTAAGGACTCACGGGGCATATCCAGAAAATGGGTAAATTATGATGAAACATAAGAATACGTGGAACCAGGATCAAATAATACTGAAGCATTGATACAATACATGTAATCACTACATCTGAGACCATAGAATCTGTTTAGGTTGGGAGTGCATAGAAACGAGCCTGACCTCCACCTGATCGACCTCCCCTTCTAGGGCGGCCTCTAGCTGACTGACCCCCATCCCTAGCTACCTGGGCGGGTGGTGTAGTAACTGGTGCTGAAGCTGAAGGCTGGATCCTCTGCTAGAATAAACCACCCGAAAGACGGGGACAATGCCTCTTGATATGACCCGGATCACCATACTCAAAGCAACCCCTCTCGGAAAATGACGGTGGAGACTGAAGGGAATCCCTAGAACCAGAATAACCACTTGAAGAACCATGCGCCGAGGAACCCTGAACTGATGGTGGCCGAGATGAACTCTGAGCTGGAAGAGCACTAAATGAGGAACGGCCCAGATGAGAGTTACGGGGACCATGCCCAGATGATGCACCACTGTAGGCTGGGCGGACTGGTTGTGGAGGCCTAAATGAATGGCCTCTGTTGTGCTGAGACTGACCTCTTGATTGAACACCATCAAAACTACCATATCCTCGAGGCCTTTTGGCCTCCCTCTCTACTCGCTCCAGGCGACGAACTGACTTAATCTCTCTGGCTATGTCAACTACCTCCTCAAAAGAAGCACCAGACACCCTCTCCCTGGTCAAAAAAATCCGAAGATGATAAATGAGGCCATCAACAAACCTCCTGATCCTCTCCCTATCTGTGGGAACTAGCCAAATAGCATGACAGGATAACTCAGAGAACCTTATCTCATACTCAACTGCTCGAACTCCCTGTGCAGCTCCTCCCTGGGGGACTACGGCACATACTTCTCTAGGAAAAGAATGGAGAACTGATGCCAGGTAAGAGGCGCTACGCCTCTCATAGGCCTCCCACCAAGCGAGTGCAGCTCCTGAGAACTGGAAGGTAGTAAATGGGACCCCATTAGCCTCCAATATCCCTGTTGTGCAAAGAATACTCTGAGAAGCCCTGGTCATCCTTGCCCTCAGTACCACTAAAAGTCGGAGGCTGAAGTCTACTAAATCTCTCCAACCTACGCTGCTCATCGTCTGCCAAAGCTGGGACCATAGAATCCTATGTTGGGGCAACCGGCTGGGCTGGAGTTGCCCCCGGTGTCTGAAGCCCCTGGGTAACCTGCTCAGGTGTCCGGGCAACTTGAGTCTTAGTGCCTCCGCCGGCCTGAGAAGTAGCGGTAGTAGTAGACATAGCGACTACCTGAGCAAAACTGGTGCACACAGTTAGAATCTGAGCAAGAGTCTCCTGAAGAGCCGGAATCACAATAGGCAATGTCGGTGCCTGAGCCTGTCCCACTATCCACAGGTACTGCCCCAGCTGTTGTGCGGGCTGCACGCCTCCCTCTGCCACGGCCTCGACCCCTCGCTGGTCCAGTTGGTGTCTGGTCACCCCGATCGGTAGAAAAAGTCTTCACCATCTGTGAGAGAATGAAAACAACAGAAGTTTAGTTCCAGGAATCAACAGATTCGCACGACAGAATTCAAAAATGTGAGATTTTTCCTACGGGTTTTGTAGCCTCTCGAAGATAAGTACAGACATCTCTGTACCGATCCGCAAGACTCTACTAAACCTGCTCATGAATGGTGAGACCTATATAACCTAGAGCTCTGACACCAACTTATCACGACCCCAACCACTTAGTCGTGATGGTGCCTGTCGTGGAATCGGGCAAGCCACACATTCCGTTGAAACAAGTTTGAGTTTTCAGAAAGTTTATAAATTCAGAAACAAAATTTCGATAATAACCCATTTGAAAGTCTAACACCATTAAAACACAATTTAGAATCCAACCCCCGATCTAGTGTCACCAAGTCACGAGCTACTACAACATAAAAATGTCAAGTTAGAAAATAGACAACATAGTCTAAAGTAATGAAAATGCGACAAGGAGATAAAGAAGGAGAAATTGAGGCTGCGATCGCCAGTTGCTACCTCGAAGACTCCTGGGAACTCTGTCGGTCAATCAGTCACTGCTACCGGGCCTCGATGAACCTGGATCTGCAGACAAGGTGCAGGGGGTAACGTGAGTACACCAACTCAAAAGTAACGAACCCAAACTATGGGCTGAAAGGTAGTGACGGACTAAACCTCAGAATTTACAATAAACAGCGAACAGAAATTAGACATGCTAACAGTTTATCAGAAAATGAACAAAATATGTCAAGTATGCCCAGTATACTCTACATGCCAATATATATAAATATGAAACCAGTGTGGAAATGCACATAGTTCTCACAACCCTCACACATAAGTCCACTCAGTACCGTATATGGCTCTCAGGCCCAGGGAAGGTCCATCCCGGAATGTACATAATCATCGGTGGCCGTAGTCACTCAGTACTGAGGAAAAGGCCAATCCAGCCCCACGGAGAAGATCCATCTCCGGATACAACACTCGGACAAGATCCATGTCCAGGGACGATCCATCCCTCACATACCATCAACTTCGGACAAGGTCCATATTCAGGGAAGATCCATCCCTCAATATCAGTGCGCTCACTAGGGGTGTAAAGACTCCGGAGGGGTTCCTATAAGCCCAAGCGCTATATCAAGCCAACAAAGGCATGATCAGAGTATCGTTGTGGTGTGCAGTCCGCTCTAATAACTGTCTCAATAACAGGCTCTCGGCCTCACTCAGTCATTACTCTCCAGTCTCGCTCACATGGCTCACAGATGCATAAATCAGCCCAAAACAATGATAATTATGAGTAAAATTAACAGTTACCGAGACTGAGGCATGAAGTGATATGCTATCACAGAACTAAGTATATGATATCAAATAATCACATAATGAGACAGTATTATACGACCACTCGGGTCTCAGCATTTTCAGCGTGAAGCCTTAGCATTTGTACTTAACATGATTTCTAACATGTTCACATCTACCACATTAATAGAAGTGTGGATATCAATCTGTAATAGCTACTAGACGGTGTCATGGGGTGAGCCAGACCACAAATCACTCGGTGCACGCCCGCACGCCCGTCACTTGGCATGTGCGTCACCTCAATTATAGCCATATGTCATATAGTTCGGGTTTTCAAACCCTCAGAACCAAGTTTGGAAACATTACTTACCTCAAAACCGGCTAAAATCCTAGCCCACAGTGCCTTTGCCTCTAGACTCAGCCTCTGAGTGCTCCAAATCTACCAAAAATTATATTTATACCATCAATGAATGCTAAGGAACAAAACGCATTCGAAAATTATCAAAATTAACCCAAAATCCCGAAATTGGCCAAACACGACCCCCAGGCCCACGTCTCGAAATTCGATAAAAATCACAGAACTAGAATCCTTATTCCCTCCCGAGTGTACCCATATCAAGTTCATCAAAATCCGATCTCAATTTCCCACTCAAATCACCAAAAGAAATTCTCAAAATTTCCTCCCTTTTTCCCTCATTTTCCACTCTAATTTCTCAACTTAAATGATAAAAATCAAGACTAAATCATAAAATTAAACCAAATGCGAGTGAAGAATACTTACCCCAATAACTCCACTGAAAATCCCCTCAAATTTCACCTTCTCCCGAACTTTCTAATGGATTTTTGAAAATATGGACTAAACCCTCATTTTTGAACTTAAAAGATTCTGCCCAGATATTACCCTTCGCGAACGCGGCCCTATGCACGCGTTCGCATAGAACAATCCAACAGGACCCCCTCTTTTACCCTACGCGAACGTGGATGCCTTCCCGCGAACGCAATGCATAATCAACCTCAGGCCTTTGCGAACGCGTTCGACCCCTTCGCGAACGCATAGACCAAGGGACCTGGGGTCCCCAGCTGACTCGCACCACTACGCGAACGCATCCCCTCACATTCGTCCGAGGTGCACATATTGTCTGACCCTTTGCGTTCGCATCCCCCTTTCGCGAACGCATAGAACAAAATCCCCCAACATCCAAATCACTCTACGCGAACGCGAGGCTCCCTCCGCGAACGCGTACAGTATTTTTCTGTAGCAAAAACACCAGAAAACAGTCATCTCCAAAATCCAAAAATCGGTCCGTTAACCACCCGAAACTCACCCGAGGACCTTGATACCTCAACCAAACATGCCAACACATCCCATAACTTTATTCAAACTTAGTCGAGCCTTCGAAAACACCTAAAACAACGCCAAAACATCAAATTCACCTCAGATTCAAGCCTATGAACTTAGAAACTTCTAAATTTCGCCAAATATGCCGAAACCATCCGAAACACGTCCGATTGACCTAAAAATTTGCACACACGTCCAAAATGACCCTATGAACCTGTTCCAACTTCCAGAAATTCATTCCGACCATGATAGCTAATTTTCCACTGTCGATCGGAAATATCCAAAAACTCAATTTCTCCAATTCAAGCCTAACTCTACTCCGGACCTCAAAACAACATTCCGAACACACTCCTAAGTCCCAAATCACCTAACGAAGCTATCTGAGCCATAAAATCCACATTCTGAGGTCGTTTACCTATAAGTTAACTCTCGGTTGACTTTTTCAACTATTAAGCCAATTTAAGAGGCTAAGTGTCTCATTTCTCACCACGACCACTCTGAACCCGAACCAACCGACCCCACACATCATAATTAGGTTAAATAACATATGAAAAAGCTGAAATAGGGGAAACGGGGCTAATTTCACGAAACGATCGGCCGAGTCATTACACTCAACCTATTAGATTGCAGATGGCTAAGGAGATTAGGAGCGAGATTTCTTTCCAGGATGCGGCCAATGTCGCCGACGAGTCGAGATGGTTCTTAGACCAGGAGATCAGGGGTAAGATAAGAGACCTCGTCATTCTGGTGGGTTCAGCGGCGCCTCATATGGAGGCAGGGGTACTTTTGGTAGAGACCATCATCCCGGGCCATTCCATTCGGTGCTTCAGGCATCCCACTATGCTTCAGGGAGTCGTGGTTCTAATGTGCCTCCTTATGGGCAGCCAGCCTATAGTGCACCACCACCTCCTATCAGTGCACCTCTTATTCAGATTTATTACCATGACCAGACGACCCGTTCGGTCAGTCTCATTTTCCACATCCACAAATCAGGATGGATGTTTCGAGTGTGGTGGTTATGGGCATATCGGGTGTTACATCCCGTACTTTTCTACGTTGGATTTGACATTAACTGACATAAGTTAATTGACAATACTATTTTTGAGGTTATAAGTATTTATGACTTGATATTTTGGAATAAAATATGGTCCTAGCTATAATACCCCGTATTTATGGACTACTGCTATACCGCATGACCATGATAATAAAGTATATTAATATTTAAGTAAATTGAGTGCTAGAATTAATTATATGTGTAGTTGGTTAAATAGAGGATTGTAGTGCAAGATCTAGAAAATAATTGTGGGGAATGAGTATAAGTGGATAAGTGTAAAAATAGTGTTGTCCACGTGGGAGCATGGCAACTAAAGAAAGATGTGACTAATTTGTATTAAAGGGTGACATTTGTCGAAAAAGTCATGATTTTCAAAGTGGTGGCAAATGGGGTTTTGATGACTAATTAAATGGGTATTCACTTAATGACATGTGTAAGTGGTTAAAGGCCCCTTTGTAAAATATATTTACTACTTCTCGATATGTTTTAAAGTATATACATAATACGAGAAAGTTTGTAAATGAGATTTTCTTTATTGTAAAGATAGAAATTATTTTTTCACAAGGAAAGAAGTTTATCATTTTACTGTTTTGAGAATTTAAGCGCACAAAAATTTATACTCTTTATATGAAATTAGAAAAATTAGAAGTTGATAAAAAATATATATATTTTTACATGGATATTTTAATAAAATATTAGTGTGTATTAATTTTATATGGTACCATGACTTATTATTTAAATATTTTAATAATAGTACTTTACGATGTGGACAAGATTTCTAAGTTTTCTTGACATTATCCATGCTAGTTCACATGATAGTGTCTACTAAATTAGAAATCTATATATTATTATAGTAATAAAATTGTTAGAGGTGGGGCTACGTGTCATATGTTTAGGAATTGAAAACAAATGTCAAAGCATGATAGATGGTAGTTACTACTATCTATGTATTACTTCCACGTGTTTTTAGCCTTATCATAATATGAACCCTTATCTTTAAATGGGTCAAATATAAAAGAATAACTCTTGGTTATTATATGTATATATTATGAGATACTTCTGACTTATTAGTATTTTATATACCTTAATTATTAAAATATGGAGATAAGTGTGTGGTGGATATATTTTGTGTTAGTAGGCAATACTTGTCACAAATATAAGACTCCCACCGCCAATACATGGCCAGGTGGAAGCCAAGCATAAATTGTTCATTTGCTTTCTTTAGATGAAAGTTACTTATAACATTACACTTCTTTTTGGCGAAGAGAATGAAACAACATTCAGAAACTTCTTTAGTTAATGATTCATTCTTTCATTTCGGGAATTCATGCATAACACCACGAGGATAAGTTATTTTGGAATAAGAAAACGTTGGTAGTAACCATGGTTCTCACTTTGGGGATATATCTTTTGAAGGTGATCCAAGTTTGATTCTTTATCTACGACCTTCTTGAGTTTTTATGAGCAATTAAGGTATGTTACGGTTATCCCTTCTTTATTTTTGGCATGATCCATACGATACAAACGAAACAAGCAAATGCACAACTTCTATAAATGACACATAGAAATGCTAGAGATACTTATGTTCTTGATTCCCCATGTCTCCTAATGCTTTATCATTTGTTCATGGGTCTAAGAAAAATACGTAAGTTGAAAGAAGTTTACTTCATGATATTACTCAAAGGCATAATGGTCTTATGATATTCCAAGAGATTTTATTGATGTACTTCTCATGCATTGCATTCATGTACATTGACTCATGACCAGATGGTGTTATATATGCCTATATATGTATATTTATGTATATGCGATATGGGAAAAGGTTACGGCGTTATATATGCACCACCACCTGATCAGCTGGTATACCTTGATGATTTTGCCCAAAGTGGCCGAGATGATATGATGGGATGCCCTCAGAGGCTGGATGGTGTTATGAGTACATGTACCTATGCACGACATGACATTCATACGCATATGCATGACACTATAAGTATTTCATGATTTGCAGAGTTATCCAAACTTACATGTTGAGTCTTTTACTCCATGTTTCTCTCATGTCTATTATTTACTGATATCATTCCTTACATACTCGGTACATTATCTTTACCGACGTCCCTTTTTTCCTAGGGATGCTGCGTTTCATGCCCGCAGGTCTTGATAGACAGAATAAGAGTCCTCCAAGTAGGCTATCAGCTCAACGGAATGTGTTGGTGCACACCATTTGCTCCGGAGTTGCTTATTTGGTCAGTATGATTAGGACATGTATTGATTAGTATGGTGGGCCCTATCCCGACCTTTATGATATTTATGTACTTTTAGAAGCTTTGTAAACAGAGGTTCATTTTGTACAGTATGTCAAAGGCCTTAACGGCCCATATGTACTCATGTTTTAAGAACGACGGTTCATTAATACATCGTATGCCCACTTATAGTTATACGTTACGAGTTGTGGCCATGTTGGCCCATGGTAGTTACAAAGGGAAAAAAAGAGTTATAGAGTGGTTCGCTCGGGCCAGTACGGCACCGAGTGCCAGCCACGCTCCCCAGGTTCGGGGCATGACAAAGTGGTATAAGAGCGGGTCGTGTCCTAGAGAGTCTACAAAGTCGTGCCTAGTAGAGTCTCACTTATGGGTGTTTTGCGCGCCACATTTATAATTGAGAGGCTACAGGTCATTTAGGAAATGTTATCCTTCTTTTGTTTCCATATCGTGCCATAGAGCTAAGTCGTAAGAAGTCGGTATGAAGCTTTCATCAAATTTTCTTTATGTATCAGAGGTGCAAATATCACAGTAGAGCTTTAAGGCATAGATATAATTCTACCTATGTGTCACGACCCAATTTTCCCTCCATTGGGTATCGTGACGGTACCTAATCTTAAGGACTAGGTAAGCCTATTATTAACAACATCAAATTATAGTACAAGAATCGATTAAGTGCTTTTTGAAATAAATCTCAACACTTTACACTTTTCCCAAAACCCGGTAAGTACAAGTCATAAACTTTAAAGAGATTACACTAACATTTCCTAAAATATCACTGTTCAGAATTAAGTACAATAGTGCAACAGAAAGATAAGATGGTGACTCCGAAACCGCGAACGCTGGAGGGTTTTTGCCTTGAGTCTCCACAACAGCAACCGCGCTGCTAGCTATTGATCGACCAGCTATGCAAAACCTGAAATCTGCACAAAATGTGCAGAAATGTAGAAGGAGCACACCACAGCGGTGCCTAGTAAGTATCAAGACTAACCTCGATAAAGTAGTAACGAGGACTAGTCAGGACACTCACTGGTCTAATAAATCAGACAGACATAAATATGGGAATAACAGGATATACCGTCTATCTAATGACTACACAATGTAATTACCACATAACAAATTCGAGCGAAAGGAAAATACAACAAAATACAACAAAACAACATAATAATACACAAGAGGATGGACGGGAACACAACCCAAAAACTAAAAACCCCAATACGGTAAGAACAAGTAATAATTCAGCCTGCAACAGTTTCCACGTCAAGCCTTAGCCAACAACACCAAGTGTTTTTATAAGATACTTCGAGTGTAAAACTTCACTCGTAAGTTCATATTGAAAGCTTTGAATATAATCATTTCAAGTAGAAAATTTCTTTGAAATATACTTTCTTCGACTATATATATATATATATATACATTTTTAGAAAGAGAAAATCTTCAAACACAATTCCTTCAAAATAAATGGTTTTTAAATATACTTCCCCAATAAATGCCTTTCAAACATCATTTTCTGCAAGACAAATGCTTTACAAATATACCTTTGAAATAAAAGTCTTTCAGGCATAGTTTTCTTCAAGATAAATGCTTTTCAGCTATACTTTTCAATATATATCTTTCGATCATAAGCTCTTCAGGATAAATCTACTGGAACTCCGTCTGTAACTCAGAATTTGTCATGCAGTACAGGGGGAAAGCTCTCGGAATACGTCTGTAGTCCCAATTCAAATATGCAATGCAGTACATGGGGAAAGATCCTGGAATACGTCCGTAGTCCTAATTTAAATGTGCAATGCATTACAGGGGGAAAGCTCCTGAAATACGTCTATAGTCCCAATTTAAATATGCAATGCAGTACAGGGGAAAGCTCCCGCAATACGTCTGTAGTCCCAATTTAAATATGCAATACAACCAACAGAGAGAACAACTAGAACATGACAGAAACATCGTACATTGCCACAACAAGCACAAAAGCAACAGAGGACAAAAATGCCAAGTGCGACGAGCAAATCAATACAAGAACTTAATCACATTAATAGTAAAACTCACTCATAAGAAGTAGCCACTGAAGGGAATGCCAAGCACAAAGAGAAAACAATGTAACGAGGGAAAAACAAAGCAAGTATAGCAACGATTCTCAATATTCAAGCTCACAACAAGAAGAAACCAAATCATCCCGGCAAGGGAAAACAGCTATAACCAATCTCGCTTAAACAATTAGCTTTACGGAATAAAACCCAGCTTGAACAATGCTAAGTAATAGGCCACACCAAGGAGATACCATCAACATGGATGATTATCAAACTAAACCTGAGTAGCACTTGAGGAAAAATCATATAAATCACAGTATACGACTCACGAGCATGCTTGACACCGACGAACAAATATTCCAGTTACGGCTAAACAATTATAGGGTTAGATAATACTATTTCTAGTCAATTAGGCAGTTTATGAAGAAAATATAGCATGATGGTAGAAGAAGTATAATATTCAGTTAAGTCAATTAAGATCAAGTAAACAACACAGGGAGACTAAAAGCAAGAAAAATCTAATTTAAGTAGGAAGAGGTGAAACTAACATCCAGAAACTTAGTCATAACAATTACAAATTCATATACATGGAATATAAGGACCTAAGAACCCTAAAAGGCCAAATTCATACAATTAAGTCTGAGTACGCACTCGTCACCTCGCGTACACGGGCAACAATCAACATAGAAGACTCAATTCCTAAGGGATAGTCCCCCCCCCCCCCCCCCCCCAAAAAGGAGAAGGAGAAAACCCCCCTCTCTTTTACCCCCACTAAGGGGTATTAA
>ML287211.1:0-18120 GCA_005239495.1 Nicotiana undulata
GGAAGAGTCATTCACGGGAATGGAGTCCCAACACACGAAACGACCGGCTGGGTCGTTACAGATTAGTACTTCCTTTTGTTTGTTAAGATTAATGAGATACATTATGTTTTTATGAATCATTATTAATATATTTTATTATTTAGATCATTTTTTGAAAGTGTGTGTAGCTATATTAATGGTGGCTAAAATATTGTCGTTATAGCTTGTGAATTTTAAGAATAATTTAACAGGATATAGAGGTTATAAAAATATACGATAAAAAGGCAAATTATGGTGTTTCAACAGGGGATATTGTAGCCATTATAATTGTCGTTAAAGATGAGTTTTAGCGGTAATTTAATTGAATTTACCAACCATTAAAATGAATGCTAAAAGGTCATATTAATACGTTTTCAGAAGAAATATTATAGCCATTCTAATTGCCACAAATCAATTACCGCTAAAAGTATGGACTTTTAGTGACAATTGTTTTGAATTTTGCGGCTATAAAAATGGACGCTAAAAGAGAATCAATAGCCATTTTAGATTGGATTTAGCGGCCAACATAATTGTCACAAACAATTACCGTTAAAGCAAATGATATTTAGCGGCAATACGCTAGGGCTTTTACCAGCTTTTGTGAGAAACGCCGCTAAATGCTTTGCCGACCCTGGCTTCAGTGGCTAAACATCAATGGCCGGTAAATGATATAGCGGCTATTGTTATTGCCTCTAATTCTCTTTTTTATTTCCGCTAAATCCCCTTTTTGTTGTAGTGAATGTAACGACCCGACCGGTCGTTTTTCTTTCTAGAACCCCATGCCCCTAAATGAGAATTTCCATACCTTTTTTTACTGGTTTATGACTTGCGGGGATGGTTGGTTCAGGATTCAGGAGAGTTTGGGTGGAAGTTGGAACACTTAGTTCCTTAAGGTTGGCCTTAAAGGCCAATTTGGACCTCGGTCAACATTTTTAGTAAACGACCTCAAAATTGGGATTTGAAGGTTCCATTCGTATGATGATTTCGGACTTGGGCATATGTCTGGGACGGATTTTGGATGACCCGGGAGCGTTTCGGCGCCAAATAGTGAAATATGATTCTTTAAGTTCAAAAATTGAGGTTTGGAACGTGATTTTATGATATCGAGGTCCGAACGGAATTCCGTGATCAGGAATAGTTCCGTCATATCATTTATGACTTGCTCGCAAAATTTGGTGTCATTCCGAGTAGTATAAGTACGTTTCGGCATGTTGGAAGTGAATTCAAGAACTTAAAGTTATTAAGTTGAATTTAGTTGGTTTTGGGGTATGATTCTTAGATTTAATATTGTTTTGGACGTTCCGAAGGTTCGAGCGAGTCGGTATTATGATTTAGAACTTGTTGGTATAGTTGGATGGGGCCTCGGGGGCCCGGATGCCATTCAAACGTCGCGCGAGGCAAGTTTAAGCTCTAAAAGAGCTCTGGTGCATCAGATCTGGTGCGATCGCACCCGCGATTGGCCAGCCGCAGGTGCGAGAGCGCAGATGCAGTCGAAGCCTCGCATATGCGGTTAACGAGTGGGTGCCCAAGATCCGCAGATGCGGTCTTTTTTCCGCAGAAGCGGCCACATGTGCGACCCCAACCGGTCCCTCCCCTTTTTCGCAGATGCGGGCACTAATTCGCAATAGCGAGACCGCAGATGGGGTCCCCTAACCGCAGGTGCGTAAATTGCTGAAGGCAGTGCCTTCATTTAATACAGGAATGTGTCATTTTGACACATTTTATTCATTTCTTGGGCGATTTGGGAGCTTCCAAAGAGGGGATTTCGACTTAGCATCTTGAGGTAATGTATTTCCTACTTAATGTGTGTTTATTACTTAGTTTTGAGTAGATTAACACACAAAGATTAGTGAAAATCATGGGTTTAGGGTAAAACCTAGGGTTTTGATAAAGTAGGATCTTTACCACGAAATTTGTTATGGAATCTAGTAAAAATCATATATTGTTGATCATTAGGTTATGGGTAACAACTTTCCTTCAAAATTTCCGGAATCCGAGCATGTGGGCCGGGGTGGATTCTAGAAATCTTACAAAAAAACTAGGTTGGGACCATCTAAATAGGAAATTGTGGACTTTTGAATATAGACTGATTAATTTATGTAATGTTTGGTTAGTTTTGAGTTGTTGGGTGACAAATTTGGAGATTCGGGCGCATTCTTGAATCGGGAAGTAGGCTTGAAACGAGGTAAGTCTCCTTTCTGACCTCGTAAGAAGGAACTTTCCCTTAGGTGAAATAATTGATTTGTGTAAATAAATTATGGGGGACTACATACGTACTAGGTGACGAGAGTCCGTGCGTAAGTGACTATTCTTGCTATGGCCGTGTAGTTAGGTTTACACCATGCCCTGAACGTTGTTAATTGAATTACATGTGTTAATTTCTTTGAACGGAAGTTTATATCAATAACTTAAGAATTTAAAGGTTTCAAGTAAATCTTTGATTTGAAAAGAAATGGATTAAGGAAATGTGTTATGCTTATGTGAAACCGCTTCACATTTACATTTCGCGAGCGGGGTGATTTCTTCTACTACTCTCATGGGAGTGGGTCGTTCGCCTCGGCAGGTTAATAAATGCATTTATGGTTCGCGTCGTTCGACCCTTCGGCAGTGCACATTTATTATTTTGTTGGATCAGGACGTACGTCCTCGACACACTATGCACATGCTACTTGCCTGATATTTTTTCGTGATTGTTAAACTGTTAGATGCCCTGGAAAACGAATTAGTAACCTGTATGAAAGGAGTTTGACACATAAATATACTTGTGGGGAGACTTGGCATTTATTGTCTTTACTATTTATTCATATTTTCTATTCATGCTTAGCCTTACATCTAAATATACTATTTTGGCCCTAGTAAGTGTCAAGTCGATCTCTCGTCACTACTTCTTCGAGATTAGACTAGATACTTACTGGGTACATAATGTTTATGTACTCATGCTACGCTTCTGTACTTAATTGTACAGGTTCTGAGGCAGGTGCATCTGGTTATCAGTCTGAAGCCCGTTCTTGACTTCTCGAGATCAGAGATTCCACGGTGAGCTGCTTCTCTTGGTGTCGTTCAGCAGCACGTTGGAGTCTTCCCCTTTTGTTATTCTATCTATATACTCTCAGACAGTAGGATAGATTTATTCTTTTGATTTCTTCTACTAAATGCATGTATACTTGTGACACTAGTTTCTGGCACATACATTGGTAGACTATTTTGTTTTTTTTTGGAAATGTAACTATTTTAATTTAACCTCTTGATCATTGCGATTAAATTGCCTTTGACGTTTGCTATCTTCTCATGCCTTGTGACAAAGGCTTAAGTATCGTTAGAAAGGTTTTATAAAATTAAGTGGAACTCACTAAATTAATTGAGTTGGCTTGCCTAACATCGGTGTTGAGCGCCATTGCGATCCAGATTAGAATTTGGGTCGTGAAAAAAATGAGATCTTATTGATATCCCGTTATCAAAAAGGTTAAGCTTTCAAAATCTCTTGCGGCAATAATATGTTGAGTTCTTTAAGTAGAGCTGCCGTAATTTAGATGGACTTAAAGTATGACCTAGTTGTGTTCCAAACGGAATTTAAGAACCCAAATTCGAAGGAATTAGTACTACATTCAAAGTCCTAAATCCGAAAGAAGGGCCTTGAAAGTTACACTTTTATCCGATAAAAAATCATATTCTAAGAGTATAAAAGTCTATCAAGATTTGGAGGATATATTAGTCCATCAATATTTAGCTTCCTTGGATTCGTGCATTTATAATAACTAGTTTTTGCGCGCGTGCTCTGCACGTATATCCCATACTAATCAAACGCATACTTTTTAAAAGATACAAATAATATTAGACTCTGAGTGCGATGAACTACATTAAATTTGAAGGGGAAATACATGTTTAAATTGATAAATGGTGAACCTATGCGAGCAACTTAATTGTTGAATGTAAGAGATTATATTAGATTATGTTTAACAACTAAATTTATTTACGTGAATACATTGTCATACAAAATATTCAACTTAATAATTGTTATATATATAAGATTTACACCTGCATGAGCTATATTGGCTATGATTGCAAGTATTTAAAGTCTAAAAGTTTCTGCCTTGTTTTTTTAGAAATTATAGTCTTCTTTCTGTTACAGAATCATAAATGTCAAGAAGTTGTCGAATGAATATACTAATTTGTAGAAATTGTACAAAATTATATCAATATATGTCTCCTTAGGATGACTTAGTATAACATTGTTCATTTTATGGTGTAAAGCTATAAAAAGTACTCCTTTCGTTTCAATTTATGTGAATCTGTTTGACTGGGTATGGAGTTTAAGAAAAAATGAAGACTTTTGAAATTTGTGGTCTTAAACAAGTCAAAATGGGGTCAGAGTATTTGCGTGATTATAAAAGCTTCTCATTAAGGGTAGAACTGTAAGTTTAAGCAAAATTATTTTCAAATTTAAAAAAGGGTCATTCTTTTTGGAACAGACTAAAAGACAAATAGATTCACATAGTTGGAACGGAGGAAGTAGTTATTTATAATAGAGATACTTAATAGTCACTTACATAAATTGACACCATAATCGCAGATAAATCATTAACTATTTTGTACATAAATTCTTGAAAAAGAAGAAGGCAACAAAATAATGCTTCTAAACTTTCAAGGTCAACCTCTTAAAAAAAATTATACCACCTACAAGTATTATTTTATTTATAACTAATGAATTTTAGTCAATTGGTTGATTTTTCAATAATTTTTGTCTACATATTGAATCTTCCTGAGAACAATTCTTTTTACCCTTATATTGCTTATCCTAATTTTAAGTTTATAATTCATCATAATTGTAAGACAGAATGACAATATTAAAATAAGTACATCTAAAAATTTAAAAGTTCCATATCTAAAAATGAAGTTTAAAAATGAAAATGAAAAAAATAAAGCTTGAAAAATCAAAAGTCTTTGGAAGATTACATACTCCAAAAAACTTATATGTACCGATAAATGATAATATGAAAAATTACTGAATAAATGTGAATTCACAAAGTTTGACAACTTTTTTTTTTTTTGGTAATAAATTTGAATATTACCATAACAACCAAATAGTTTTTACAACCTACGAGCCTTTGGTGTCTGAATGGATCTGACTCTAGATCTCCAAAGAAATCATCACCTCTAGTTACATTGCTTCTGAATCAACAACTGTCTTTTTCTAGGTTTCTTTTTCCTATACAATGTCTCCAGTCTATCTACATTCTCTTTCCTAAATTGTTCATATACAAGGTCTATGTTTACATTTACTTTCCTAAAAATTTTCTAGTTTCTTGCTTGCCAAGTGTAATACAGCATGGCACCCCATACAACATCGACTATTTCCTTTTGGACTTGGCTCCATCGTCTCCTTTTGATCCATTTGATCATCTTACTTGCTTCAGTGTTGTGAATTTTGATGCCCATCCAACTGCTCAGTGATCTCGCTCAACTATGTCTACTAAAAGACTAAGCGGGCATTGCAAATATAATCCGGGGTATTATGCCCAGAGTCGAATCCCACAGGGAATAAATGAATCAACTGTTGTTGTTAGATTACCAATTCTCAATAGTCAACTTTCTCAAACTTTGTGAATATCACTTGGTGTTGTTTTTATACTACTACAGCTGAACGAAAATATAAAAAACTAAAGATTAACTAACAATGGGATGTAAACAATTATACTAAAGGTCTAAGGTGAAATTCCTTCTTGTATATTTCCTATAATTTTGATTTAATTATCTCTATCAATCATGAACACTCTAGTTATCATAAATCCCTCTCAAGTAATTATGATAATTTACTAGACACGCTTTCTCAAGTTACGCTAGTTGTATTGCATTACGGTTCACCTTAGATTTCACCCGAGTTATCATTATCTCTAATCCAACCTCTAAACCCTCGGTTATGACTCTCGCCTATACTCCGGGAGTGTTGTTGTTCAAACAATTACCTAAATATGCACTCTCTCTCAAGTAGATACATAATAAATAGGAACAGCTAATTGAGGGCCCTTCAATCAACTACAACAAGAACGTAGTTGAACAAATAGAGATTAACAACCAAACAAAACTATATTAATATCTCAACAAGTTCATCCCCAACGGGTTCCACCAACAACCTTAGAATAGAGAATTTAGCTACTCATGCTCAAGAACAACAAAAACCCAAGATAATTCATAACACTCAAAATAAAGATGAAAAGAAGAAAATATAAAACTCTAATGGTTTCTTGTCTTCTCACAATGAGTCTTGCCTCCTACTTCCCTTTCTTGGGCGGATTTACATAGTTTAAATAGGGTTTGGCAAATTAATCCTGTGTTTTGCACTTAAGTCCTTTAATTTTCCAGGCCTGTCAGATGTCGCCCGCGGCCGCGGCAGGAACGCGGCGTGACCGCAGTGGGCTACTTCGTTTTCTGCTTCAGTTGTTTCTCCACCGCGCCCCAGCCGCGGTCGACCGAGGTTGTGGGGGACCATGTCCCAGTAATTTTGGCCCTTCCTCTTGTGATTTCCTCACAGGTTTCACTCGATTGGCATTGAACTCCCTTAATTGACTCCAAATAGCTCTAAAGTATCCCCTCTCATCTAATATATCCTGCAAAGCACAAAAAACACTAATCAGAGCATTTGTTATCAATATTCACATTAAAAGCATAATAAATTATGGTTCATTAGCGGCGAAAATATAGTCTAATTCACTTATTATCAACACCCCACACTTAAACCTTTGCTCGTCCTCGAGCAGCAAAACCATACTCTAAAGGACTAATCTTCTCAAGCATTACCCTACAGTGTCACACCATGACATTTCACAAACATTGCACCTAGTCGTGTAACATCTATGCCTCAAGTGATGACTCTATATGCCATGCCACATTCTTACTTCCTCAAAGTACTCTATACAGAAGTCAAGACTTACCTTTTCTTCATGAATCACATGCCCTCACATCACATAATTGAGAGTAGTTCCATAAAAGATAGTATTAAGAACAACCAGAACTTTAAATAGAAAGAATTCACTCACTCTCAAAAAGAACATTCATATGCCTCACTGACACGCCATAGGCTTGCCCGTAGTGTGATACTCTACTAATTGAGTCTATTCAGTCTAAGATCAATAGGTCTTTATTTGGTTGTAATGTAGGCTAAGGGCCGGGTAGGATACATTTGGTTATAGTGACTAACCTCCCTAAGCACTTTTAATACAATTACATTAACATTCAACCCATTTTCATGGCTGGACAGAGCTTTTATCACACTTTGCTTCATAATTAACCCACTCTTTTTATGTGAAACTTTCTTTTCCATGCCACTAATCAGCAAGGACCGCATTTAATTATTGTCCTCTTTTTTTTTTCTTTTTTTCGAAGTGGCCTTCACTTTTGCATTTTCTTTCTTTCACACTTTTGCACCTTTCATCCTATTCCTTCTATTATTTTTTCAAACCAAACCACCACCCCCACATTTTGACTTTTATACATTTGCTAATAATTCAAGTGCTCATGGGAGGTACAGGGTTCAAAGTTCAAACAGACAGGTTATTAGAACAACTGGGTATGGTTCGTTATGTGGTTATCAAAGAAACAGGCTTATAAGCTCAAAGGGGTTAACTATGGTCAATTTCTTTCAGGTGGATATACATTTATGTCTGGCTTCACAAAGAATTGCCTATATCCTTTCTAAGACTGAATAGACTTCCATTTCGTTTTGTACACACACAGGGCAACTTCTAGGCATCCTCCTGAAGGCAAACACCCCGTAGGGGCATGTGAAGGAGGTCTTTTCCCTGTCTTCCTGGGCAATTGAAATCTGGTTGTACCCCGAATACCCGTCCAGGAAACAAAAGTGAGACCTCCCTGCAAGCCTGTCGAGCATTTGGTGAATGAAGGGAAGTGGGAAGTGGTATTTTCGGGTGGCAAGATTCAGCTTTCTGTAATCCATGCATATTCTCTATCCCATGACGGTTCTTGTAGATATCAACTCATTTTTGTCATTCTTTACCACCGTCATGTCACCATTCTTTGGGACACATTGCATTGGGCTAACCCAGTTGCTATTAGAGATGGGGAAAATGATTCCCGCATCTAACCACTTGATTATTTCCTTCTTCACCACTTCCTTCATGTTCGGGTTCAAGCTCCTCTGGTGTTCCCTGAAAGGTCTGTGCCCCTCTTCCAGGAGAATCTTGTGCATGCAATATGCTGGGCTGATCCCTTTGATATCTGCCATGGTCCAACCAATGGCAGTCTTGCACTCTGAGAGTACCTGTAACAACTGATTCGCCTGCACATCTAACAAACTGGATAAGATAATAACAAGTTGCGTAGAATTAGGGCCTAGAAATGCGTACCTGAGATGAGCTGGCAATGGTTTCAACTCTAGTTTGGATGGTTCTTCCACAAAGGGCTTGGCTGGCGGGCTCTCTCTTTTCTCCAAGTGCAATGGATCGAACTCGAGAGCCCTCGTCCAGACCCCTTTACCTTCAAGTTCTAACACCCACTTTGCCAATTCCTTACCATTTACATCATCCAAGTTCATTAAATATGCAACGAGGGAGTCCTCAATAGTCAAGGACGTATCATCTTCCTCCACTATCACATCCACAACATCAATTAAAGAATAGTTGGCGAACTCACTCGGTCGCCTCATGGATTTCTGCACGTTGAATGTGATTTCTTTATCATTAAGCCTCATCTTGAGCTCCCCAGTCTCACAATCAATGAGAGCTCTGCCTGTGGCCAAAAATGGACTTCCCAAGATTAGGGGAATTTCCTCATCCACACGACAGTCTAGTATCACAAAATCAGTAGGGAACACAAACTTCCCCACTTGCACCAAAACATCATCCAGAATACCCGACGGTCTCTTCACCGTCCTATCAGCTAGCTGCAACAACATGGAAGTTGGTATGGCTCTACCAATACCCAGACTCTTATAAATGGCCAAGGGCATGAGATTAATACTGGCCCCCAAATCACACAGAGATTTGGCAAAAGCAAAATTGCCAATGGTGCAGGGAATTATAAAACTCCCTGGATCAGACAACTTTTCTGCAATAGGTCGTGTTACCACATCACTGCAAGTCTGAGTAAGGGTCACAGTTGCCAAGTCTTGGAAATCAAACTTCCGAGACATCAAGTCCTTCATCATCTTTGCATACCCAAGCATTTCTTTCAGAGCATCAATCAGAGGAATGTTTACCTGTATCTGCTTCAGCATATCCAAGAACTTTTTGTACTGCTCATCTTTTTGGTATTTTTCCAGCCTTTGAGGGAATGGAATTGGCGGTCTCTTCTTCCCAGTGATCTGAGATTTTTCCTTCTCAATTACTACCTCAACTACTGGCTCTGGGGTTATCTCCACTTCTTTCTCATCCTCACTCTACCCACTAGGTTCTCCTTCAGCAGTTTGCACTGTTACCTTGGTCAAGGTTATGGAATCATCAATTTCGATTGGCACTGACACTAGTGTCTCTGCTTTCCTGCTTTCATGAGCTAACTCTTGCTCCAATTCTAAGTCCCTACCATTGCGGAGACTCACTGCCATCAGCTGCTTCGGGCCCTGGTCCTTAGGATTCACCTGAGTGTCCGCAGGTAAAGTCCCAAGAGGACGATTGTTCACTGCCATTGAGATTTGGCCCAGCTTATTTTTAATAGCTGAATCATGTGCATATACTCTTTCACTGATTTTGGCAGTTAACCCAATCACCTGCTGCATCATTGCTTCCAGCCTGGAAAATCCATCTTCTTGCCTCCTCCCATGTTGTTGCTGAGGGGGGTGGTATGCTTGCTGCTGATTCTGAGTGTTATACCCTTGTGGACTTTGGTAAGGTGCCACATTACCATGAGGTCTCATGGCACCCATGTTTCCATTGTTCTACTGCTGATGAGGTGGTCTATATGGTTGAACTTGCTTACCCCAGTTCTGTCCCCCTTGTCTCTGGCCTCCATAGTTTGACACATAATTCATGTTTTCTGGGTAAGGAGGGTGATCACAATCTGCATTCCACGGATTACCAATTGGCTGACTAATGCAAGATGTGCATAATCCCCCATTGGTAGTATCCACAATATGAACCTACTGCTTTATCCCCGACTCTTCTATCTTCTTTGTAAGAATACTCATCTGTGTCATAAAAGTCGCCATGTTCACAACCATGGTGTTGGACGGATCTAATGGCACTGAGTGAACAACTGGGGTAATTAGAGCACCCCTGGTTGTCCACCCTGAATTCTGTGCCATTGTATCAAGTAAAATCTGGCACTCTCTCCATGTCTTGCTAAGGAATGCTCCACCAGCTGAAGCATCGACATTGGATTTTACACCATCATCCAGACCCATATAGAATCTATGTCCCAACATTTGCTCAGGAATATCGTGGTGAGGACAGATAACCAATATCCCTTTAAACCGTTCCCATGTCTCCTGCAGTGTCTCCATGGGCTTCTTTCTGAAGCTTATGATCTCATCAATCTGTTGTGCTGTCTTGTTTGGTGGATGGAATTTATTTAAAAATTGCTTGACCAACTCCTCCCATGTTGCAATAGAGTTTATAGGGAGGGAGTTGAGCCTAGTCTGAGAAACTCCTGTCACCGAGAATGGAAACAATAACAGTCTTAATGCCTCCGGGGTAACATTCGACTGCCTCTGGGTCTTGCAGATAGACGGAAAGTTCTTTAAATGCTGCTGGGGGTCCTCAACATATGAACCCGAAAATAGCCCCTTATTTTGCAACAGATGCAGCATATTGTTTGTAATTTGGAAAGACTCTGCTTCAATCTGAGGGACAAAAATCGCGGTTGCCAAGTTGTCAGCTGTGGGTTGTGCCCAGTCGTATAATGGCGCCTCAGGTACAATGGGTACCTGAGGCGCTGCAATCCTTGCAGCAGGTTCGACCACACCATCCCTGACATCCCCAACATTAAGGTTGTTTCTGTCGTTCAGCTCTGCCATGTCCGGTTCTATGTGTTCAATATGTGGTTGTTGTTTGCTTCTCCGATTGGCCCTATTCAAGGCCCTGAAAACTTTTTCGGGGTCTGGCAATGCTTCAAATACTTCACCAGTTCTCGAGCAGTTTCTAGGCATGCACTTGAGCCACCAATTCAACAAACGTTAGAAATTCTATATATGTATGAAATCAAAGAAAATCGACTATACTTCAGAATTTTTCGAATTTCCTCCAACTACAACTGATAATACCGTTAGGTATTCGGCAAAAACGCCAAAATTTGATCTCGCTCAACTATGTCTACTAAATGACTAAGCGGGCGTTGCAAATATAATCTGGGGTATTATGCCCAAAGTCGAATCCCACAGGGAATCAACGTATCAACTGTTGTTGTTAGATTACCAATTCTCAATAGTCAACTTTCTCAAACTTTGTGAATATCACTTGGTGTTGTTTTTATACTACTACAACTGAACGTAAATATAAAAAACTAAAGATTAACTAACAATGGGGTGTAAACAATTATACTAAAGGTCTAAGGTTATGGTTTCCCCCGTTGGTGAAATTTCTTCTTGTATATTTCCTATAGTTTTGATTTAGTTTTTGATGCTTTAGACTTCAATACTACACAACATTATAAGTTAATTGTGCATTACCCAATTTTCGAGTGATGTCTAATAAGAAGAACCTGGTTCTTCTTAGTATACTACTTACTACTGTTTGCGGAATAATAAAGCAGTAATAGTAAAGACACATGGATTGTTACGTGGAAAACACTTGGCTCAAAAGGTGAAAAAACCACGACCTACTCCTCAGTAGGATTTGCTCAAACACTTCACTAAAACCACTGAGCCAAATGGACTTACAAAATAAACTCTTTTGTAATCCTAGGACTAACTCTAATCCTCTTTGTATCAACTAGCTAATTTCTACAGAATTCAAGCTAACTCTAACTTGAACAATTTGTACCTATTACAATTTGCTTCTAAGAAAGCTGATAAGATACAATATTGAAACTCCTACTACAATCAACTAGACTCAATACACAAACAATGAAATTGTTTCTTCTAGTTGAACTGTAGCCTTTGTATCGCACGACAATTCTGCTTGCAAAATATCTCTGGGAATTTTGCTTCAGATCTTGATTCACTTTAGTACTTGTGCGTCACTTATTTCAGCAGTAATACATTGATTATTTATAGAGTCCGTTTGTTGAGTACATGATTCAATTCTGATCCAACTCTTCCTGGGTAAACGAGTTTGATTGTAATTCAACTTCCTTCCTCTACTTCTGTCCTAGCTGAAATCAACTTCTGTCATCTCTATCAGTTTGCAACCTTTTTGTATTAGGAAACATTCTCTTAGTTCTTTGATACTCAACAATCACTGATATCTCTTAGACTTGTACGGTTCTTGTGCCAACTGCTTCGTTCAGATGTATATGCTCTGATGGACCTGGTTCAACTTGTCACTATTTGTCAATCTTCAAAACCCATTCAGTGACATGGGCCAACAAATTTCCCCTTTTTGATGATGACAAACTCTGTGCTTTTATCCTGTATACACATTCAACACTTTGTATATTTTTGAGCATTAATCATCAAGAACCAGGTTCATTAGGTTATAAATATCACTTTTAAAATTTTTGAACAACACATCACATCTTCCCCCTTTTGGCATCATCGAAAAGTTGCAAAATGATACTTACCAGTTATTAATTCTTACTCATGGCCAATTTAGGCAACTGCAGATACAAACATGATTAATCAACACAAGAAACCAATAATGTAAGCTAAATTAGAAATTGAGACATTTTTAAAACAACAAGATTTCATTGATTAACAGTGATGATCAGCACCAAAACAGATTAAAATAAAAAACAGCCAAAACATGAGCAAAACAGAATTAAAAACTGAAACAAAAGACACTTGACACTGTCCCGAACTGGGCACTTGATAGGATAGGAGGGGGTAGTTCTGGAAATTCCTAAGTCTGGGGTGGTGCAGAAGAGGCTGGATTCTTGGTTTGGAGAAGAGACAACATTTGGTGTAAGACACCCTCGTTTTTCTCCTTCTCCTTGGCTAATTCAGCTTTGAGAGCATCACGCTCAGCTTCCACCTCAACTAAGCGAGTCTTCAATCGAAGGATCTCCATATCCTTTTGCTCGCTTTCTTGCACCAGAGTACGGACCTTGCTGTTGACTGGTTGCTTCCGAGATGAACCAGGTTCATCTTCCGGGGCATTGACAATATAATCGCAAGACAACAGAGTGTCCTTTCCAAAGTAATCCTTAGCAGTAGTCATCTCAGCCTTCTTTGTAGGAACTCCAAAATGAGCAAGAACTGCAGTCAGAATAAAGCCATAGGGGATTGCATGAGCTTTGGTGCCATTCACCACTCTGTCCAAGAGCTGGATGATAAAAGCTGGCCAATTGATCTGCTTGCCTCTGTATAGACACTCCATGAGGGTTAAGTCCATGTAGTTCACAATGTGTCATCGTTCTTGTCTGGGCAGCAGGAATTTGATCACAAATTCAAAGAACAACTTGTGCTCAGGCTTCATCTCACTTTTGAACGCATCCCTGGGTTCTATCTCCTTCTCATTGTTGCAGAAGAATCGGGTAATACTGATAGCTGAGGACATTCCATCTAAGCAAGTCCATCTTTGCCTTGTATAGTCGTCATAACCCTCAGATGGAATGTCTAGAATGACTCCCAGTTTTTTAGCATCAAAGGAGACTTCAACTCCCTTGACCAATGAGGTAACCCTTCCTCCAATCATTGTTGCATTCCCCATGAACTCCACAATCTCATTCCTGACCAGCCTGCCTTCCATGCGAAGGACCATGTCCTTCCAGCCTTGCACTGCCAGAAAATCCACTAAGTACCTCATACCCGGCTCCTCCAAATCCTTAGGTAACTTTCCCTTCAATATATGTCTCTTGCCAAACATGAAAAATCCGTCAGTCGACACTTCTCCAACCTCCTTCTCTTCATCTCCCCTCCATTCAGGATCATCATCCCTCTCAACAATCTGAACTTTCTTCTTTTACTTTACTTTAGACCTTGTCCTCGTAGATGGACTCGCAGTGGTAGCAGACATAGGTGCTGACTTCTTTGTGGAAGTCTTAGCCTTTTTGGGCTTGGGTGTCTTGATCACCACTGGATTAACCTCCTCTTCTTGTTGGACCAGGTCCAACACCTCATCATCAGCAATAGCCTCAACAGGATCCCCCACCTTCGCTTTCCCTTTCTCTGCCTTCTTTATTTTGCTCTCTTGCATAGATTTTTCCAGCTTCTCCTCTTCTTCTCGAAAAGTATTTCTCGTAGCTCGTACCATTGGAACAAGTACACCAACAGACTCATCAGTTTTCCTTTTCTTTGAGGAAACTGAGGCTTTAGACTTGATGGACTTTGGAGTCCTTCTCTTCTTGGGGTTGTATGAGTCCCCCAGTTTCTTCAGTCTCTCAGCCAAAGTTTCTTCCCCAGAAGAAACATGTTCATCTATCTCAGTCATCAATTTTTCCAACCCAACAACAGCCTCCTCTAGATCATGAGTTCCCCCTGTCACTACGACATTATATTCAAGATTTTCAAGAATGGGGCCACAAATTTCAAGTGTGGTACCATCCTTCCCAGATCCCCTCACACCTGCATCTCCCTCGTTCTCAAGAATTTTTCCAGTTTTTCTTTTCCTACTTGGCACTTCCACATCCACCACAGACCCCACCAACACAAATCTATTTTCAAAATTTAACACAGAGGTAACTTCAGTATTACCTTTCTCAGCACTGGACGAACCAGGTGCATCGTCTTCATGTGCTGATTTGAACGATTCACTGGACGAATCTGGTTTGAGTTCTTCTTTAGCCTGTAATAAATCTTCCAAGAACTTTGATCGTGAACCTGAAGCCACATATTTGCGTACAAGAACCTTGACACGACAGGGTTTGGGGGCTGGGGTAGGGTTTGGTGTGGGTTCAGGGGCATCATGGTGTTCAGGGGTTTTAGGTGTCTCAGAGGATTCAGAACTGTAGACCGGTGGAGTATCAGACTCATATTCTCCTTCATCGTAGTCACGATTTTGAGAATCAGATGAAGCAGACGACATGGTTTTAAATTTTAGAGAGAAAAAGAAGAGAGGGAAAAAGGTAGTAGAGATTTGAGTGTTGAGTGACTTGAACACGGTTCGTCTATTGCTTTATTCACAATGGGTAATGATGGCCTATTTATAACTTGTGGCTGGGGTGATTACAACGGAAGTGTATTAACACAAGTAGGATACTAATCGATTAAGGACTGTTAGTGATTAGACCGTTTCTTTACCCCTAAAACTAGGCTAATTTAATGTGACAGAGCTTCTTGAAACTGGTTCATTATTTGGGTAAGTACGAGAATTTGAACTGAACCATAAATGGATAGAGTCCTGCTCATGTATGACTGTACTTGAATTAATACATGTATGGAGATGAGAACGTACCTTGTCAGTCATGTAAACCAGCATGGATGAACCAGGTTCATCCTGTTAAAAATCTTTATTTTGCCTCAATTCACAAAAATAGAGAAACATCATTAGCAACTAGGGAATCATATTAATACATGGCAGAAGAGTATGGCAATAAAGACATAGTACTGAGCAATGATTAATCTGATTAAGTACCTAATTAAAATTTCTAGCCAGAAAACTTCCCCTTTTTCCTCTTCAATTTTTTTCAGTTTTTTTTTCATTTTGTTTTTCAATTAGGTGATCTTAATCATCCCTAATTCAATCCCGTTTCTCTCATAATGATCCCTACTCAATGCTTTGGTAAATATATCAGCAATTTGACGATCAGTAGCACATAATTCGATGGAGATCATCCCCTTTTCATAGTTATCCCTCAGGAAATGGTGCTTAACATCTATGTGCTTAGTTCTCTTGTGATGAACCGGGTTCTTAGTCATACTAATTGCACTAGTGTTATCACAGTAAATAGGAATGCATCCCACATCTATACCAAAGTCCAGGAGTTGTTGCTTAATCCATAGCAACTGAGCACAGCAAGAGGCTGCAGCCACATATTCAGCCTCAGCAGTAGACAAGGCTACTGAATTTTGTTTCTTGGTGGCCCAAGAGACAAGGCAGGAGCCCAAGAAGTGAACCATGCCTGAAGTACTTTTTCTGTCAACCTGGAAACCTGCATAATCAGCATCAGCATATCCTACAAGGTCAAAATTACTACCTTTAGGATACCAAAGGCACAAATCAGTGGTGCCCTTCAGATATCTCAAAATTCTTTTTACTGCAGTGAGATGGGACTCCTTTGGATTGGCTTGAAACCTAGCACATAGTCCCACACTGAACACAATATCAGGTCTACTTGCAGTAAGATATAGTAGAGACCCAATCATCCCTCTGTACGTCTTCTGATCAACGGATGAACCAGGTTCATCCACATCCAATTTTGTAGCTGTGGCTATTGGGGTATCTATCTCCTTTGAATCTTCCATTTTGAACTTCTTGAGGAGTTCTTTCACATACTTCTGTTGATGAATCATTGTTCCATGTGGAGTTTGTTTGATTTGCAGACCTAAGAAAAAGGTTAGCTCACCCATCATACTCATGTCAAAGTCACTCCCCATTAATGTAGCAAATTCCTTGCTGAGCTTCTTAGTTGTTGACCCAAATATGATATCATCAACATATATTTGTACAATCAGAAGATCTTTTCCCTTTTCCTTTAGGAACAAAGTACTGTTTATTTTGCCTTGTTTGTACCCATGTTCCAGCAGGAATTTTGACAATCTCTCGTTGTCAAGTTTGTATACATGATTAGGTGATTCTTTGCTTTCAAAACCAGGAGGTTGTTTTACAAATACTTCTTCCTTCAAATAGCCATTGAGAAAGGCACTCTTGACATCCATCTGATGCAGAGTGAATTCCATGTGTGCAACAAATGCTATAAGAAGTCTGATTGCATCCAATCTTGCCACAGGAGCAAAGGTATCATCATAATCAATTCCCTCTTCTTGGTTGTATCCTTGAATAACCAGTCTTGCCTTGTTTCTTGTAACAATTCCATCCTCATCGAGTTTGTTCCTGAAGACCCATTTGGTGCCAATTATTGATCTGTCCAGTGGCCTGGGTACCAAGTGTCATACTTGAATTCTCTCAAATTGATTCAGCTCCTCTTGCATGGCAGTTACCCAGTCAGCATCTTTCAGGGCTTCAGCAATGTTCTTTGGTTCAATCAAGGATAGAAATGCATCAAACGCACACAAATTTTTCAAGGAGGATCTAGTTTTGATTCCAGATCTCAAGTCTGTTATGATGTTCTCAAGAGGGTGAGAACTATTATATCTATGTGGTTTGAGAACCAATTGTTCACTTCTGGATTATTCCATGTTGTCTTGTTGTTGTGGAACAGGATCATGGACAGTATTTTCATAAGGAATTCCCCCTGTCGAGTTGCGTGGGGTTGTTGAACCTGGTCCATCACCTGTTCCATCCGCCATAGGTGCTTCAATATAGTCATTGCTCCTCACCAGTCCAAGCTACTCATCTTCTGGTTCCTGTCTCTCAGATAAAGTGTTAGTTTCATCAAAGACAACATGTACACTTTCTTCTACACACATAGTTCTTTTATTGTATATTTTATAAGCTTTGCTATGTGTAGAATATCCCAAGAACACTCCCTCATCACTTGTGGGGATCAAATTTTCCTAAAGAATCTTTGCCATTATTATGCACATAACACTTGCATCCAAAATCCTAAGATGGGATATGTTGNCATCATAGAACTCGACAAACTTAGCATTCTCAAACTCAGTACCATGGTCATATCTAATGGATGCTAGTTGATGTCCTAATTGATTCTGAATCTTCTTGACAAATGAGGTGAATATTTCAAACGTTTCATCCTTAGATGCCAAGAATAAGGTCCAAGTGAACCTTGATAAATCATCTACTAGCACCATCACATATCTCTTCCAACCTCTACTTAGAGTTCTCATGGAACCACACAGATCCATATGAACTAGTTCCAACGTCCTGGTGGTACTGACAATTTTCTTACTTTTTAAAGAAGACCTTACCTGCTTCCCCCTTGCACATGCCTCACAAACCTTGTCTTCTTTGAACTTAATGTTAGGAAGCCCTACCACTA
>ML287211.1:28505-41221 GCA_005239495.1 Nicotiana undulata
CCCCCCCCCCCCCCACCCCACCCCCTGTGCTACCAAACTAAAATGAATAAATAAACAAATAAGAATCATCTTAAGCTCCAAGTCTTCAAGAATTTTATATTAATCAAGTGCACAACGATATCTCATAAATGAATCAACAAGAAACTTGACCTGCTGTGCTCCTTGGATCGTTCAATAAACTCCTTTGCAATATCACGTCCTTGGTATGAAGCTAATACAGTTCGAATATCAGCTGGCCTATGCTTTCCAACATCTGCATGCACAAGGTATGAAGTCATTAACAGTGAGATTTCCATGGTGACATCGTGACCAAATAATTGTATATGTCATGTGTTATCGACATGCTTACATTCAAGAAATGGAATAAGATCTAAAAGTGTGGTATCTTCTACATCTCCTTTCCATGGTTTTATTTCTACGCAATTCTCTGGCTGAAGGCTACTTTCTAATGCGTTACCACTAACATATATAATTCTTGATGGATCCCTGTTCAGCTTGGAGAGGTCCTGCAAAAGAACAGACACAGATGACACAGAAATCTTAACAATCCCGTCTGCTAGAGTTAGAGAATAGGGAAAGGGGGGTAGAACATAAAACAAATGAAAAAAGGAAGGTGAAAAGAATGAGATTCCACCAAAGAAAGACAGGAAGATAAATGGAAATCACGACTATCACCATTTGCAAGGAGTTGGAAATGAAGCAAAGCATAAAATAAATGAAAAGAAAAGGAGAAAAGGTAAGGTAGATAGAATTTTCTCCAGCAGCTAAAGCATATCTTTAAGATTGCGCAAAAAAAAGGAATCATGTGTGATCTAATATTTCTGTTAATCCAATAAATGCACATCAAAAGGATGACTAATCATAAGAATTTCAAGTGTTAGGAAACCTACCAAATTCATTTGCAGCTATTGAAAAACCTAAGATGCCTGATGACCAAAACAAACTTCTAAGAGGAAGACACCATTCACGCATTAAAGAAAGTAGCTCTATATATTGACAGCTAAGCTAGATGCTCAAGCCTCTCAGCAAACAGTTCACGAACTCAGTAAAGGTTAGCTTCTGACTGAAATCCAGAGAAGAGTGTCAGTTATCAACTGCCATACTTTGGGGTCTAAATGTATCATAATACACTGCCTAAAGGTACAGCAATTCTGCTAATTCAGGGGACCTTTTTGCTAGAAAGATCAAAGAACACATCTACCAAAGTAAAGTTACACAGGAAAGTTTTTCTTCCTGAGTCCTATATCTCAATTTCTCGTTCAATATAAGCCTTCCTGAACCCTGAACCAGTGTGATAACCTGTTTAATTGCACCTTTTGACTTTCCATCATTAAGATAAGTACCTCTTGATCCTTCCATCTTATAAAAAAAAACACGGCTTAATTCCGAACTTGACCAATCCTTTCAAGGTAACTCAACACAAGCAGACAAAATGCAGGAAAGTATATATACCTGTTCACGTGATTTACAGGATATACTCTTTTTCATTTCTTTCCTTTTTTTGATAAACGAGAAATCCCCGAGGACCGGTGGTGCACGGTTCAAAACTAGGCGGACAATGGGACCGTCTCTCTACCCTTCTCTGCCTAAATACCAAGCATTTGTCTGCACTGACGTACACCTCACCCACACATCACGCATTGTGCTCTTACCATTAGACCAAAGACCTGGAGGCAATTACAAGATATTACTCTTACTAACATCTTATATTCCTTCCTTGTTCTGTACTTTCATCTACCGTGTTACCAAATAGGCAGTTACAGAAAACTCTTTCTCTCTTGCAGTTTAACTTGTCTTGGTTAAGAAAATCTATTTGAATAACATAAATTGTTTGATCTAATACTTGTCCAATTAATTTTTGTTTTGTTAAAAGGCTCTCTTGTATTTTCCTGAATATAATTTACGTAACTCCATTTGACTATCTCCACAACAATGTACATTTTGGGACAACCAAATACCATTCAACTTCACCTCAAATACCAAACCAACCCTCACCCGCAAGATAGGCATTGGAGTCTGCCAACAGTTCACATAAAGCTTTTCAAGAAGGAAACTCACAGTCCACAGAACGCCAACTATGACTCAAAATCTTACAGAAAGGAAAACCATTAGTATAGAAGTTTCAATAGCAAGATCATTCAAAATTAAGACTTGACTAAAGAAGAAGAACACTTACATATGGGAGTAAAAGTATTCTACAGAGTTCCATTATTTCAACAATAGCGCAACGTCCATAATGCGATTTTTTTCTTGGTTAACTCCAGCCACGCAGACACAGACGAAAACGCGACGAGTAAAGAGAATTGTAATTACGAAGGACATTGACCAACTATGTGACTCTAAAAATCATAAAGAACATAATAATGAACGGAAAATTTAGATAATGAGCAAAACCACCTACTCTGTAATGCTTGCCACCAACATATCTAGTTGCACCCCTTGATAGTCGATACCGGATACACTGCTTTGAATCCAATCTATCAATAATGGGATCAACATACTGCAAAAATGCCAAAGGCAAAAGTTTTAAATACATAACTGGTACAAAATTCAGAAGACGCTAGGAAGGAAGTGAAAAGTACCATGTTCTGCTGGTCCGAATATACGATGATCTCATAAAATTGAGCCAAGTGTTCCAGAAAAGCCTCAACCCCGGGTCTTTTAAATGTTCTCCAGCCTCTCTCACGCTTTTAGGGAACAGAAAGTCATATTAATGACAGAAATAAGAAATGATAAAACAATCTGAATACTTTGAGGAGGGAGAAGCTCTACAGGTAGGATGAACCTAATAGTACGACTAAACCTCCATGATACACGAAAAGCAACGACAGTTAGTTCAAACTACCACACTTAAAAGAAAAACCATTTTGTTTATGAATAGGAATTTTACCGTCCAGTCAGAGTAGACCAATGTCTCACTCAGATCAAGAACAAGGGTAAAGACATGCTGTTCTAATGGATGCAAATCTGGCAGGAGCTTGTCCGATATTGGTTCACTAAAACCCTGAAGCAGTCAAAAAGATCTTAGCTGCAATTGGGAAGAGATAATATGCAAGAAGAACAAGACTTAGAGAAGCTCCACAGCATAAAAATAAAAATGAAAAAGTTGCATAATTACTCAACTCGAACTTGTTCTTCAGTCAGGCGCCTAAGATCTAGGTAAAGCTCAACCAACTTGGCAGGCACTGGAATTTTCAGAAGAGAATCAATACAGCAACATAAAACCGAAGAACAGGGTTAATTGAGCACACGTTTTTTTATTTTCTGTTTTTAATCAGTAGTTCAGGAATGGGGGACATAGTTAATCCCATGGATCATCATGTCAATGAGCTATGCAGTAAACCATGTTATAGGCCCATATGAGGCATTGCAAGGATAATCCCATAAATCATTCACATTACATGTACAGGACAGACAACCCCCATCCCCCAACAGTGCAACACAAGATTTGATGTGCCAACAACGGAAGAATTCATGAATAAAGGGAGCACAGAAGTTTATGGCCACCCTCCTGACTAGTTGCCAACATATCATGCAACATAAAATCAGCATGTTAGTGCCTAAAATAAATAAATATATAAGTAAATAAAATAGAAAAAAAAAGTTGAAGATGATAATGTGTATTATATGTATATTTCTTTTGATGAAGTAATGTTTATAATATCTATATATTGCACACAGCTGACAATGTGTAGCATTGGCATAACTTCATGTTCTTGGATAAGATGGAGAGAACTAGGAACTAAAACAAACCTGTCATTGCAGAGGAGTATAGCAAAGCTTGAAATTTCTGCAAAAAGAATAGGCGACCAAATATAATGAAATTTCTTAAAAAAGAAGAGCTTACCAAATAAAACTGCCAATCTAAATAAACAGATAAGACACGCACCAATCCATTAAGACTGAGCAGATAACTCTACAGATAAACAAACAATTGGTTAATGCATTCGCTCAAAATGGATCAACTCCCCCATCGCGTATTTGTACTTATCAATTATAAATAAATATGCTTTATCACCTATTGAATTTGAACCAATGACTTTTGTTGTTTGATAGCAGTACTCTAACAATTGAGTTAAGTAGGTCATTTATCCCCCAACGAGAACCAAATGAAGCCCATTGTGTCGATGGATTATAAATATCATATTACTTATAAATCTCCACACAGGTTCAAGATCTACATTTATGAATTGAAAGGTCCGAATGATCAACTCTGCAAACAGTTATAGGTCTTCAAATTGATCATTTGAAAAACTAGAAACCCTTTTTATTGACCAGTCATGATATTGCGCAAAAATCGAAATTTCTGAATAATGGAGGAAAAATATCACCACTTCTATCCTTACTAGGAACAAAATCCTCATGATCATAAATTGGACTACTACTAGCATTGATATTGTTATAGTCTGTCTCTATGAGGCGAGAGTGGAATTTATCCTTTATTTTGTCCTTTCCAATCACTCGGGCTCTTCTAAATCCCACCTTTCTCCCAAAAAGAAGTTGAAGGAAAATGACTAGGTTCTTTTTCAATGGACGAGAGAAAGTAACAATATCTACTCGGACACTAAATGGAACTTGGAAGCGTGTTGAATCAAGAACAGACTGTAAACGCCCTTACCATATACAAATGACCGTCTATAATGGTGGAAAAATGAAAATATTTCTCAAGATTCTGATTCATCCGCTTGAGATTTTTAAATTACAGCACAAAGGGCTGCTGACTATCTCTCCGGCGAATCACATTGGCCAAAGATGTGTGTTCATGAGCCCATGCTAAAGTTTCAAACAATTACTGCCAATATCCATGCATTGTTTGAGCAGTACATATTCCATGTTCTTTTTCAACATATCCTGCCATTTCACTCATATTCTTTTTCAACTTTTGACGAGTCCTCCTTTACTGACAAGGTAAAAAGAAAAAGGCAACCACAAAACAAACACATGATTTAAGTAGATAGTTGAAGCTAAGACATGAATAATCTATCCCCCACCGCCTCAAGCCAAATGTTGTTTATATGCACTGTCTAACTTTTCTTTTTTTTATTTCCTTCTAGATTTAACCTTGCATTACTCATAACGCCAAATAAACAACTACTTTGTCATTATTCTACAGGATCAGGGTAACATAAACACATTCAGTGAAAATACATTAGAGCAGACCCATACTAACATCAACACCAGATGCATTATCACCAACAGTATAGTTTGCAGATGCACGCAAAGCCTTGGTCTTCTCCTCAACTTCATCCAACGTATATGCTGTAAATCAAGGATAGTTAGTGTTCACGAAATGATATGCACATAACACCAACAGAAAATTAATTACAAAGAACAGCCTTTCAATCTTTCCAAGTATCAGTCCCTTGCCCCCTTTGAGTTTTTCACAGAGACTATTCCAAATCAACACATCAAATCCATTAAGAACAACAGGACATAATCCCACTGTTGGCCATACTAAATAACAATGCACTAAGCTACAATCAAAGCAACAGTCTGCCTAGTAACAATTATGGGAGGTTTAAAACATAAGGCTTTAAAACAAGCCCATATCATGAATATTTTATATTTTTAGCCTGCTGATAGTTTATCTCTTTCTTATTCATTTAACTGCTTTCCTCTTTTTATGCAATTGATACTCTTTCTCTTCTTCTTTTTGTAACCGAGAAATTTTTGAGGGTCAATGTTGCACAGTTCTTTTTGTCTTTTATGCTGACAGTCCAAAATTCAGTTATAAATATGGCAGAGTATGCCCCTTTAGCAGCACGCATTGCTTTAATCGTGTAATTATCTCATTTCCAAACTATCAATGGAGTTAAGCTGGTCAAACGACCAGCTTAAACGCACTTTTTGGCTTGTTTTGGTGTTAGTAAAACTCCAAAAGTGCTTTTAAGACAAAACAAGCCAAAAGCCATAAGTTGGGGATGTCCAACTTATGGCTCTTTAGCTTAAAGCTATTTAGGTTTGACCAAATAATTTACCTTATTATCCTTTACATGTTTTACAATCTCTAAAGTGTTCCCTCATTAAAAACCCCAACTCCACTTTCTTTCTTTTGCTGCTTCCATTGTCGTTGCTATCCTCTTTGCTATAACAATGCCTGTGATAGTTTTCTCATAGGGAACAAAGAAAAACATTTTATTGCTATTTCTTAGGCTGACCCTTAAAGAGCAAATGAAGTCTAGATTTTGCTTGAGATGATTTAGCAAAAATTCAAAATTGCACAAGTTGAAGATAGAGTCATAGAGATATGTAATGAGCGCAATTTCTCTCCTTGATATATTTCATTATTTCGCCTGCTAGATTTGAACTATAAATTCAGAGTTTGCGTTTTCCTAGGTAAGATACAAAATCATGGTCTACTTTGATGACACTTTTGTCTCACCGTATTTTTCAATTTATTGGTTGTATTAGGAAAATACTAATATTTACTTACAAACTTTAATTAGTCAAATTAATAATTCTTTTCTGTTATTTAAACAGATACTTTGCATTTGTTAAAAATAAACTTACCCAATCAATTTATAACTTAACAGAATGGAGACACATTTTATTTGCATTTGAATTAATTTAAAATAAACTATAATAATAATAACAATAATAATAATAATAAGCACATTTTTAGTACTAACAGTTTTAATGACATTTCAATCATTTAACAAAAAGAGCTTATTCAACATATCAGCGGCTTATTTTCAGCTTCTTTATGATAAAATCAGCTACAGGACTTAAAAATGTTTTTAAGCATGAAGTGCTTAAAAACTACAGTACTTAAATTCAGCTAATCCAGGCGGGCTCATAGTGTAGCCGCTAGTTCTATTCTTATTCCTTGCGATTTTTCAGTCTTGCATCAAAATCACACATTCAATTTGAGTCACAAAATCCTCGATCGATCCAATTAATACTGAAATGGATGACGATTTAAATGGCACAATCAGAAGTCCTAAATGAAGTGGAAGAATACAGAAGAGAATAAAGCAAAGTACCGTAGGTAGCGTAACCAGCAGTGGCAATACCGCCGGTGAAGGCAGCACCGAGGGTGTACTTGAGAAAATTCCATGAATTCTTCTCGGCTCCGGTGGCTGAAGGTTCGGGCAGAGGAGGTGGAGGAGGCTGGTCTTTGAGGAGATTAGAGGAGGAGATTATTGATTCCTTTGGAGGATCTGCGGTAACACTTGATGAAAAGCGTCGATTTTTCCTTGAAATTAACGAAGAAATGCGCAATCGTGACCGAGCTATAGCGTACATTATGCGAAGAGTTTAGGGTTTAAGCATACAAGATTACAAGTACGAGGAGGAATTTCAGAGAAGATTGAAGTATAGGTGTTAATCGGGCCGGGCTGACCCATTAACAACCGGGTTCAACCCGGTACTGTAACAAAATTGGCGGGTTGGGACGGGTTGGACGGGTCACGAGTGTTAAAAGTATATATTTTGAAAAATGGTGTACTGAACCCGCTACAACCCGTTAAGCCCTTAACGGGTTCTTAACGGGCTGCAGCCCGGTTCAGCTCGTTAACGTGCTCAATTTTTTTTTTTAAATTTCTGACGGTTGCCAACAGTCAAATTCAAAATATAATTTTAAAAAAAATGCCTACCCGTCCGAACCCGTTAAGTCCGAACCAGTACGAGCCTTGTAAGACCCGAAAATTCCCAGCCCGCCACCAGCCCGTTAATTTCAGCCCGTTAATAGTCCATCCCGTTACTGAACGGGCTGACGTTTCTTGTGTCCAGCCCGTCCCAACTCGCCCGTTAAACACCTTTAGATTGAAGTAGGGTTTTGGATGCACTTTACTGTTGCTCTGTTGCTTGACCGATCTTTTCAAAGTACAGCCCCGTTGGCCGAAGCCGTTTTGGCAATTGGCGCACACCGACGAGAAAATTATCAAATTTGGTCCTTAAAGTATGGGGTTGAACTATTTTGGTCCTTGATGTATATCCTAAATATATATAATCATTCATCTAAGAAAAACGTGCACACTCTAAGTCCTAACCATGAACCAACGAATATCTCCGTGTTATGAACATAAGTAGCCTATAGGAGGACACGGATGGGAAATTGACAAATTATGTTTTGAGACCCAAGGTGATACACATGTGTCAAAGTTTAGGATAATGTGGCTAAGGGCTTCTCCAACCTTATCTTATTTTTCCGTAATGGGAGTAATTTTTAGGGTAATGAAATTCTAACTCTCTTCCATTTTTACCTCCAAAATGAGGATTAATAATGTTTCCTCAAATATGGGGTTACACTATTCATCCCCCCATTACTATTTCACCCATATTTTATTATTTATCTTTTTATATATACCTAATTATGTTTATGTAATATCTTTATAATATTAATTTATATCTTGACTTTGGCGTATAATTTTGATAAATTAATTTTCGTGAATTTATTATTTTTATGTAAAATTGTAAGTTAATTTTATTATACGTTATAATTGTACAAAATATATATAATCATCTCAAAAAATTTATGGTGAAAATATGAAATATTAGATATTGCTAAAATTGAAAAATATATTAAATAAAAATACATTAAAATTGGAAATACATGAAAATTGAAAATACGTTAAATTAAAATATATAAAAATTTAAACTACGATAAATAACATAATAACTTAGTAGGGAGGTACGTCGTCTCCAGGTAATATGTATTTGATTAATCTACGATAATCACAATGATTTCACTTTTATTTGAATTATTAGTTAATCTATAATAATTGCATACATTATTTAAAATTTATGGAATTGTTTTAATGGAAATTACAAATTAATGAAAATAAAAGATGGAATTTGTTTAATGGAATTTAAAAAATAAAAATTGAAATGAAAGATAATAATATAATATAGAAGAGAGAAGAATATAAAAAAGAATATTCTTTTTTGGGGGGAAATGGGGGAATGGTTGGAGTAAGTTATCCCCAAAATGGGGGTAAAGGTTGGATTTGGCCTAACAGCTCTAAAATTTTGGCTTAGCTGTCACGCCTTAAAATCGAGGGGCGCGACCAGCGCTCAACCGAGCAAGCCCGACTGAGCAAGCCTATTAGGGTTCATTCTACCCAAAACTAATTTATGAATGACAAGGAGATGACCTCCATAAATCCTACTATATGGGTATTGCATCGATAATTTTTCATCTTTGTCTTTCATTAAGAGTTCAACCATACTAACCAAATTATTACAATTAATAGATACGAAGGAAACATTCTGCCAAATAATCACATTTCTAGTTCAAAATTTTAATATCTGACACCACCCATAATCTGTCTACGGAGCCTCTAAAAAGACAAAGTGACCCTGCCGGCGACAAGACCCCGGCTATACCTCAAAGCGTAACAACATAAGCAAAAGAAATGTGACATTATTCTATACATAACCCCGGAAAGAAATGGGGCTCACCAAGACTGTTGTGGAGAGAAAGAGAAGGCACCGCTACCCGCGATCAGCGCTACCAGCTTCAGAGCCACCTACATCCATTAAAAGATGTAGCGCCCCCGGCAAAAGGGACGTTAGTACCATCGAATAGTACTAGTATGTATGAACAAACTCTACTCTAAGTAGAATTAAACAGTAAACAAGTAGAAGACAGTCATGGAAATCAAATAATACGGCACAGAAATATAAAGAACACAAGTAAGAGTCTCATAGTTTCTTATTTCATCTTTTCATCATTTTGATTAATAGTCTTTTAAAGCCAAGTGACACCATTTTACAATGCCACCGTGTCTTTTACACAGAGTTCGGTCTCGACCCGACCGGCTAAGCAATCCCAAGTGAGACATCACCAACATCATGATATATATTTATTTTTTCGATGTAAATGCCACCATGAGTACAACATGGAGTCCGATCTCGGCCCGATCGGCTAAGCCATCTCACTTGAATCAGTGAGACATAACCAACATCATATTTTTGATGCAAATACCACCATGTGTACCTCATGGAGTCCGATCTCAGGCCGATCGGCTAAGCCATCTCACTTTGGGACATAACCATATCAATTTCATTAATTGGTTCTCATTCCTTTCACATCATTTATCACACAATCCTTGGCACTTAGATATATTTTACAATTTGGGTCACATTCATCCTTTTTAACCATTCAATAGCATCATCCTTCATATTAACGAGTACCAACCTATAATGAATTTGTACACATAAACAAAGGAGCATGACAATCATAATTCACATTGTCAAGTAGCATAGTGACATGTTAAACAACTTAGAACAATTTGGGAACAGGAATTTTCCAACTTAACACATTGAGACAATCAATTTTCATAGAATCAAGCAAGGAACTCATACCAAATACTCGGACACTAAGAGGATGATTCTACAAAGATTAAAGTTAGCCATACATACCTCAAAGAGCTTTTCCTTAAGTTTCTATAATACACCAACACCTCTAGCAATAACAATCTATAAGGAGATAGCAGAAATCGATTAATGATTAGGAAGATTACCCATGGTGTAACTTTCTGTGATGATCCAAGGGGTCATTTTATAAATTTAGACTCCGTTCTAGGCTTATTAGCCATAAAAAGATTAATTTTAACTACCTCGATTTGTGTGCACAGTCCGGACGTGAAACCGGAAAGCTTTTATGTTAAAATATAAGAAACAATAATTTTTAGAATTACAAAATTTGGTTTTAGTTGACTTGAGTCAACATTTTGAGTAAACGGACTCAAATCTGTGTTCCCACGATCCCGGAAGGTCCGCAGTAAAATATGGGACCGAAGCGTATGCCCGAAAATGAATTCCGAGGTCCCAAGCATTAGAAATCAATTTTTCAAAGAAATTATTTTGCTGAAATATTTATGAAATAATGAAAAGAATTAATGTTTGAAGTCATTGGTATCGGGCCCGTATTTTGGTTCCGGAAATCGGTACAGATTTGTTATGATATTCAGGCCTTGCTTGTGAAATGTGGTAAAATACGGAGTTCGTTTGACGTGATTCGGACATCCGGTTGAAAAGTTATGAACTATAAGTGTTCTTGAGGAAAATAATGAGTTTTGAGGTTTAATTCGTTGTTTTACATGTTATTTTCATGATTTGATCGAAGGAGCAAGTCCATATTATGCTTTTAGACTTGCGTGCATGTTTGATTTAGAGCCCCGAGGGCTCGGGTGAGTTTCAAATAGGTTTGGGTTGTGTTGCGCTCGTTCTTTCTTATGCTTCGACGTCGTTTCTTCAAGCATAAATGATATCATATTGAACAAATGAGCTCCGATTTATGTTTTGAATGAAGTATTAGATCCGTATCGTAATTACGGACCCGTAGCAAAAAGAATCATCGAATTTGGACATCGTATGAGGATTTTATGGTCATTTTACCAAGGTTGCCCAGATTTTTCTAGTTAATTACGAATTTGACCCTGACGGCGTATTAAAAACCTGTACTATTTGCAAATCTTAAAACCTACATATCTCCTTCATTATAAGGTCAAATTGAGTGATTCAAAAGCCTAAATTCATTAGAATTTTACAAGAAATCCATTGGACACAAGAAAATCGAGTTTAGGTATCGTTTGGAACGAGAAACGAGACAGAATAGGTGGCAGAAAAATAAATACAAAACGGGTAGACTTCTTCTTCTTCAAATTTCGAACCCCACAGCCCTAGGAACGAATTTCTTCACCAAATATTATCCCCAAGTTATAGATAATCAATTCTAAACTTTACTCTTTCAATTACCCATTGTTTTTCATCACTTTTAAATCAAAAACTAAGAATTTTCATGGTAAAAATTGAGGGTTGGGTAGAATTAGGGAATTTTGTAAAAATCGAATCTTTACCTCAAATTGAGGTCGGATTTCGAAACTAATTGTATATTTGGGTTCGTGGGTGAATGAGTAAACGTAATTTGGTCAGAACCCCGAGTTTAGACCAAGCGGGCCCGGGGTCGAGTTTTCACTTTTTTTTTAGAAAACTTAGGAAAAATTATATTTTGTAATAAAGTTAGTTCCTTTAGCATAGATTGATGATATTGATTAATTATGATTAGATTCGAGCAAGTTAGAGGTGAATTCAAAAGGAAAAACAATAATTGAGCAGTGAGTGGCCTGCGGATTTGAAGTAAGTGTTTGGCCTAACTTTAGCTTGAGGGAATAGGACTCCCCACTTATTTGCTACGTGAATTGCATGGGTGTGGTGTATAGGTGTGGTGACGAGTATCTATGCACCACCCAAATCGTTTGTTAAACATGATCCCCTTTCCCGTTCCCACTTATTCGATCATTATCTTAATTGTTATATGTTCATTATTGCTTCTATGACTATTTGTCCTTGTTGATCCATTATTAGTTATCGTTGTGACTATTTGGAAAGAGTATTGGTTGTTTGAACTGGTTCCCTTGTCATATAAACATGGTTGAGAGGTTTGGTATTGTTTTTATGAAATAAATATATATATTTTGATATTCCTGTTGGTTTCATGGTTGAGAGGTTATTGATGAGGTTATAAGAAAAATTCAGTTTATTATTTATAATTGTTGAGGTTCGCGTGTTTATTGGGTTTCATTGAGTTATTTCCAATTGTTGTTGTAAGTGTGTTAAAAATGTTAGATGTTCTTTTGAGTTTATCATAGTATAAAAAGACTGAGTTGGATTGACAGTGTTACAGTGTTTACTTATATTCTGGTTTGTTTTATTGTGAAATGATATTGGTTAAAGCTTACGAGCTATATGATTTTCTGTTTGAAATTGTG
>ML287211.1:41485-107446 GCA_005239495.1 Nicotiana undulata
TTTTTTTTTTGAAAAATAAAGATTTGAAACTTTCTATTTTATATTACTATTTTTATATTTTGGCACTACTTTTATTCAAAGATAAAGTTTGAGAACTTGAAAATTTTGAGGATTGGTTATAACTGAGGCCTGAAAGAGGCGATTGTGTTATTTTGTTATTGTTGTAGTATTTGAATTGATGTGTTTAGATTTTCTTCCTGTTTTATAATTAGCGTCTCAGATATATTTTTCTTGTTCGTGTAAAATTATTTTATTGTGTTATCGTATATATATTAATATCACAGGTTTGATTTTAAACCCCCGCCTTAGCCTCGTCACTACTTCGCCGAGGTTAGGCTCGGCACTTACTCAGTACATGGGGTCGGTTGTACTGATACTACACTCTGTGCTCTTTTGCACAGATCCAGGTATTAATCAACAGTAGAGGATTCCAGGACGACCACCCGATTCGTTTGGAGACACGAGGTACATCTGCCGGCGTTCGCAGATTCCGAGAGTCTTCTCCTATTATTATTTACATTATTTTATTATATTCAGAACAGTTACACTACTTCTTTTGGCCATTATTTGTAGTATTCTTTAGTAGTTCGTGAATTGTGACACCAGACCCTGGGGTAGTCTTAGAGTTTTTTACATAATTAGTTCGTGATTCATTTTATTTAAATGATTATTGTTATCATTTTATTTTATTTTGTTTGGAGTTATTTTAATTAGGCTCAATTGAAATTTATTTATTTATGCTCAAGTAATTAATCAAGGAAATTAGTTAATCGACTTCTAACATTGGCTTGCCTAGCAAGGGTGGTGTTAGGCGCCATCACGGTCCCTGAGGTTGGGAATTTGGGATGTGACACTCTCTTACGAATTTCATCAAACACCTAGCATGTGAAGTAGACTACAAGATCTAAAAATGGCAATTCCTTCTCCCCTTAACCAATTTTAACAGGAACTACCCAAATTAGTTCTTTAATATCACATACTACAACTTAGTCCAACATGAACGGCCTATTTCTAACCCCCACGACATATTTGAACCCTTAACCTCTTTCATGAAATCTTGGAAGTAGGACTTACCCGGATGGAGGACAATCTAGTGGTTATCTTCCTTGATTCTTGAAGACTTGAGCAAGATTTGGGTGATTATGAAGCTAGGCCCCTTCTTTCTCTCTATATATGCTCTTAAATCTATCTAAAATCAGTAGAAAATGGCCCCAAATGAAGCCCCTAAGCCTATTTATCAAAATGGGGTCGGGTTATAAAAATAGGAAAATAAGCCTCCGAAATCGGGTCTGCGGTCGCATAATGGACCACAAAACAAGAATGTGGGTCGCAAAATGCATCGCGAAACTGGTTCCCAAAACTGGGCTACACTGGTCCATTTTGCGACCAAATTTGCGGTCGCAGATCAATTATGCGGACCGCATAATTGTTTTGCGATCGCAAAACTGCCACAAGCTCGTATTTTTCCACCCTTTGGTAATTTGATCATAACTTTGTGTAGGAATGTCCAAATGACAAACGGTTTGAAGCGTTGGAAACTAGAATCGAAGAAATTTCATTTTATATGTTTTTCATCACCTAAAACCTTATATATATTTTAGATATTATCGTTCAAAGTGTAGACTTATGCAAACACATTTGGAATTTTATCCTATTATAAAATTTTCCAATTTGGCTTAGACTTAGGCCTTTTCGTGGACCCCACATTACTTGTTATATGATTCGTACACTTACTTACCACATCCAATTCATTTACATCACATTTATAGCACATAAAATATTATAATTAGCCTACCTGGCACCCCGAAATCCTAAATTGCTTAGCCAAATTTTTCGGGGCCTTACATTAGCTCTTGACGTAGCTTTATGCAATATTCCTCCATTCTTCTATATCATTTTTTTTATTCCTTTGATTGATATAGTGTGGGATAAATATGGGATAGATAATCACACTTTCTAATGTAAAACTTATCTCGAGATTAGCTAATACATATAATCAAACATGGGATAAACATAATTATTTACCCGTAAAATAGTACAGTTGAATTTGTAATGTGGTTATAAAAAGCAAATCGATTTGATCCCAAAATGATATATAAATTAATAAAATATATCCCAAAATGATATATAAATTAAGTAAAATATTATGATGACCCAAAAGGTCATCTTATGTTTTAGAACTCGATTATGCGCTTTTAAGCCTTAAAAATCTCATTTTTACCATCCTCAAGTTGTGTGCGCAGTCCGGGAGTGTTTTTGGAAAGCTTCTATGTTGAAAGTTGATGAAAATAATAATTTTTGCCTTAAAAGTTGATTTTAGTTGACTTCGGTCGACGTTTTGAGTAAACGGACCCGGAGTCGTGTTTTGATGGTCTTGGTGGGTCCTTAATGAATATGGGACCTTGGCGTATGCCCGAAATCAAATTCCGAGGTCCCTAGCTCGAGATATGATTTTTTGTTAAAAATTGAAAGACTGAAAATCTAATGGTTTTAAGAATTTGGTTAATGTTTGATCTTATTGGTATTGGGTCCGTATTTTGGTTCTGGAGCCCGGTACAAGTCCATTATGATATTTAAGACTTGTCTGTGAAATTTGGTAAGAAACGGAGTTGGTTTGACGTGATTTGGACGCCCGATTGTGAAAATAGAGGTTTTGAAGCTTTCTTGAAAATTTCATTCAATTTGGTGCTAAATTCGTAGTTCTAGGTGTTATTTTGGCGATTGATCGCGCGAGTAAGTTAGTATGATGTTTTAGCACTTGTGTGCATGTTTGGTTTGGATACGTGAGGGATCAGGTGAGTTTAGGCTACGGGATGTTTTGAACTTAGAAAATCTGGTTTTAGTGCTTCAGTTGTCATCTGGTGTCTTCTTCTTCGCGTTTGCGAAGGAACTCTCGCGAACGCGACGAGTGAACTGGAACAGTGTGGAAAATTCTTCTTCGAAAACGTGAAGGCTAGGTTGCGAACATGGAGCAACAAGAGCATTACCCTTCGCGAACGCGAAGACATGGGTCCTGGGGGAAGGGAAGTGACCTATACTCATCGTGAACGTGCCACAGGGCTCGCGAACGCGTAGGCTGGTGGGAATAAGCCTTCACGAACGCGAAGAGTATCTCGCGACCACATAGGTCAATTGAGTCGCCGCTTCGCGATCGCGGCAGGCCCTTCGCGAACGCGAAGAAGGCCTGACACATGTGACTTAAAACAGAACAGTGACGAGATTTTTCCAAAAAATTCATAACTCTTTCATTAGAACTCGAACTAGGAGAGATTTTGAAGGGAATAATCAACACCAAATCATAGTTTTGGACTTTTTAACTCATTTTCTTCCATTTATAACATCACCCATTGAATACCTAGCCCTAATCTTTGTTCTTTCATGGTAGAAAACTAGGGATTTAGGAAGAATTGGGGATTTTTGCACATTGAGGATTTAGATCTCAATTGAGGCCGGATTCCAAAATCAATTGTATATCCGGGCTTGGGGGTGAAGGGGTAAATGGATTTGGTCCGAACCTCGGGTTTTGACCAAGCTGGCCCGGGGTCAATTTTTGACTTTTTGGAGGAAAGTTTGAGAAAGCTAAAATTATGTATTGTAGTTAATTCCTTTAGCAATAATTGATGTTATTGAGTTAATTTTGGCTAGATACGAGTGGTTTGGAGGTGGATACTAGTGAAAAAATGGTAATTGAGCATTGAGTGGCCTGTGGAGCGAGGTAAGTGTTGTATCTAACTTTGACTCGAGGGATTAGGAACCCTTGACTTATTTGCTATATGAAATACATGTGATCGGTATATAGGTGAGGTTACGAGTACATATGCGCCGCCAATTTATCTGTTTTGCCTGTTTCTTTCTATTCTCTTTATATTGTCTCTTCCCTGCTTTAATTGTTACATTCCTACTTGTAATTTCTATGCCTAATTACTACTTGTTAGATATTGTTTCTCCTTGTTGAAGATAATTGTAAATCCGTAGTTTCCTTATCCCCTATTATTTGCTTAAACTACTCTTATTTGTGTTTTAGTGATATTCTGGATTTCAACTCGCTGAGTAGTATTACCTGAGTAGAGTTTGATTGAGTATAAGATTTCCATTTGCCTTGTTCTAAAGTTTAAGTATTGAGAAGAGTCTTTTGTTAATGTGTGGAACCTCTACATTTCCTATGTAATTGATATAATATGGTGGGATCGGGTCGCACGCTGCAACAAGTGGAATAAGGGTGATATAGTGAGGAAGAATAAGGGTGAATTGATATTATACGGTGGGATCAGGTTGCACACCGCAACAGGTGTAATAAGGGTGGAATGTGATGATATAAGGGTGAATCGTGATTGTGTTTATTATGATATGGTGGGATCGAGTTGCGCGCCGCAATATTTTATCTATATTTTGTTATTTATGATATTATGAAGAAATTATGGTGGATTGTGATATGTACGATGGGATCAGGTTGCGCCCCGCAACAGTTTATGTGTTTATGTTCTTTCTTCAACTGTATAAGTTGTCCGGTAGTAGTGCATTTCACTTAAGGATTGATTATAGCTGAATACTGATGAGACACGTCAGATGTTGTATTACTCCGTGCAAGTTACTATTTTTACGTTATTCTGCTTTTTTTCCCTGTCATTATTATTCACTGTATACAGGTTTTATTGTGAGTGTCCCGCCGTGGCCTCGTCACTCCTTTGTCGAGGTTAGGCTTGGCACTTACCTGTACATATGGTCGGTTGTACTGATACTACACTCTGCATTTTATGTGCAGATTTTGGTGCTGGACCGAGTTGACCCTTAAGTTAGCTGCTGGCCTCATTTGATTGGAGACTCAAGGTAGTCTTGTCGGCGTTCACGGGCCCCGAAGTCCCCGTCTATCCCTTTTTTGTTTACTATTTTTTTCTTAGATTCAAACAGTTGTACTTCTTTCAAACTTTTATATGTAGTAAACTCTAGAATGCTCGTGGATTGTGACTCCAGATTCTTGGTAGAAGTAACATGTAAATAAAGTCGATGTCTATATAGTTTCACATTTATTTCGTTTTATCTTTGCTTGTTTGCTGATATTCACTAAAAGGTAAATAATTGGTTAAATAATCTCTAACATTGGCTTGCCTGGCAAGTGTAATGTTAGGCGCCATCATCGTCCCGACGGTGGGAATTTTGGGTCATGACAAATACAAGACTTAGCGTTGAAGTCGAGATAAGGCAGTGAATAGCTCGACTCCGGGAGCCGGGCTTCCGAATGCAGCAATGGCTATATTAATAAGCAAGAATTGAAATGTTATTGAGTTTTTGAACAATATGTAGCATAAGTTTGCCAGAAAATTTGTGTCCCTCTAATGGCTATTGAACTCACTATTTATAGTTGCACCTAGGAAACACGGTCCTAGGATCAAGCCCCTCTTAAATGACAATTATGGGGGCCATTGAAGAATGTGTAACGACAGGCTATGAATGTCATATTTTCTGTAACAGACTATGTATTCAATACTGTAGAATATTCTTCGTTGAATGTTATCGGGTGGTAGGCATTAATTTGTCTTTATGAGCAACATTCCCTTCAGGGCGTTGCAGTGACAATCGAGACTACTTCCCCCGATCTTGATTTCTGTCTATCTCGCTTTTCATTTGTCTCTAGTTCCACGTGTCGCTTTATTATGCGAAAATTTAATATAAACAGACTTTACCCTATACAGATAGTCCCCATGCTTTCCGGTGGCACATATTTATGTCATCGGGAATTTGGTGAAGATACCTTTCTTAGCGGGAAATTTTCTGACCCACTTTGAAAGGTTTCTGATGCATGATTAGATGCACGTCTCTCCGCATTTAATGCCCGAACACACATCATTCTACGATTCAGCAATACTTTGCCAGTTCTCGAGGTAATCATGACCACAGTTTTAGCCGCCTATTTCTTTACTCATACGCTTCATTCTTCTCTGTTTACACTTCACAATTTTTCGAGCTCTCTCAACTTTTCTTATTTAATTATCTCTTGCTTTCAACTTTCTTTAACCTTCTTCTTCAGAGAAACTTTTACTTCCTTCTACTAACTATGGTCTCTTCTTCCAAGAACTCCAACTCTTCAAAGAACAAGGAAAACACTGATGATGCTTCTCCTCCTACCGTGAGCACCATTATCCCCAGATGGCTTAATATAGACAAGGACTTTGAAGAGAAGTTCCCTTCTACTAACTCTCGCACATGGGTTATTGGCGTATACCCTTCTTCCATACGTACTTCTAGCATTCCTGTTGTGAATAAAGACTGTAGTTGCCATGATTTGAACATCACCGCTCCTAATCTGGCGGAGTGGGTAACCTTCCCCATAAGGGTTTTACGTATGTTTACACATACTCATTCACTTTGGGACCATTCTCATTGATCGGAGGACTTGACACCGTAATCTTGGAGCTTTGCTTCCGTTATCAAGTCCGCTTGGCGCAGGTGAGTCCTTCTGTGTGGAGGAAGGTAGCCTGTCTTTGGCGGTTATGCCAGGAGATGGGGGAAGAGCTCTCCCTGCTCGACTGATGAACCTTTATTCCCCCAACATTGTTCGTGGGGGAATGATAAACTTCAGCAAACGTGTTCACCATTCTTTGCTCATCAACATGGATGATGACAATGACCATGGATAGATGGAGCGGTTTGTTGTAGTTTCCACCAAAGATATCATCCCCGCCACATCTCCATCCTTTCTTTAATCATAGAATCGTACACGTAAGTTCAATGTTTGGATTTTCTCTGATTAAAGATCGGTTCATGTTGTTACTGATCCTTCTCTTTTCACTAATTCAAAAACTCGGTGGATACAACCAAGGGTTGAAGGCTTGGACCAGTGGGTCCAGAAGATTTTGGATGTCACCACGCCTGAGGCCCGCCGGTAGAAAGAACTAGCCCTCAAATATGGATGCAAGGCCAAACATCATGGTAAGTTGATTCTCGAACTAATCTTGTTTTTACATTGCATATAAGAAAACTAGCTACCTTCTCTTTTTGTTGAACTCAGGTCTTTCACAGGGTTCTATTAGCGTCCCCGAGGAGGACATTTTGGCTAATCCCGCAGACGCAGCGAGGTTGGTGCAGGAGGGTATTTGTCCGAACAGGTGTCATCGCACCTACTTCTGATACAAGTGCTTCATCTCGAAGTCCCTAGTCGGAGAAAAAGCAATGAAAGAGGCGACGTTCCTTTACGGGCAAGGGTAAAGATAAAAAAGTGAAGAGCACCACGTCAAGCCAACCGCAGACACTATGGTGATCGATGATGATAGGGGAGCCAGTGATGAAGGGTCTTCTCTACCTAGATGACGACGACCTTCATCAACTCAACATAATTCTCAATCTGTTGAGTTAGTTACACCTACCGAGGACGACGTCCAGACACTCTAGGGGGAGTGTGATATAGTGGAAGAAGCCAACTCTCGCTCACGAGTTCTAGTCACTGCTTATGGTGTTGTGAGGCTGAGTACCGGGCCTCTTCTGTCTTTGATTGATAAGCAACCAATACCTAGCACTGCTTTTACCGCAACAACTTCTCAACCAATAATGCCATTATCTTCATCTCCTTCTTCGCCACCAGCAACTACTACATCATCATCACCGGCGGCAGACATCTGAGAGGAGGATGTCCCTCTTCCCCAATCCCCAGTCCATGGGAATTTGGGGCATAATTATTCGGCCCCCTTCCACAGATCCTTAGAGGAGCTGGAGTGTCTCCCTCACTGTCTCCACCGAGTGTCATCTATTGTCCCGGCCGGTGGAACTCACCAAGTACCTGAAGCCTCTAGCTTCATAGAAAGTTAAGAACAAAATGCGTTCTCTATTGGGTGATTTTATGGTGAACAATGCTATGCACAATGCAACAACAATACAATATTTGTTCCATTTACTATTTCTTCTAGATTTGCTATGACAGATTTTTGATTTGATCTTTTGCTTTGCATGCTAACTTTCTTGCTTCCGAGGGCCTTCAAAGGTTTATCCTTGATAAAGAGAAACTCACATCTGAGCGGGATCAACTATTGGTCAAGCGGGATCAAATTGCTTCTCGCCTCCCGGCACTAGAAGCACAAGCTGCCAAGGCCGTTAAGTTAGAGGGTCAGCTGCAGCAGAGGGAGCAAGAGGTTGTGACCCTTAGCCAAGAGGCCACCCTGTTAAGGGTACACTTTCAAGAGGCCAAGGAAAGTGGTCTGAGGTCCAAACTATTGTTCTTGCTACTGCTGATCGCGAGGCCGCCTCTACTAAGAAACTAAATAATTTGGAGGCTGCCTTGAACTCCAAAGCTGAAGAGGTTGCTGCTATAGAGGAGAAGTGTTACCGGATAAAAGAGAAGTACAGGAAGGTCACAGAGCACAATAAAGTTTATAACTCCACTATCTGTGACCTTGACGTGAGCCTTCAGGTTGCTAGATCCGCGCAAAATAACCTTTCAACCGAGGTTGACCAGCTTCAGTGCCGAGCGGCTTCCCTCATTGTTGAAAAAACATATTCCATTATAACATGAGGAGAAAAACCTTGGATAGGCCAAAGTAGGCATAATTGATTTTGATGCCGAGATCGTCAAGGCCCGTGAGCTGGAGTTAACTGCCCGAAGGGGTCATCCAATCCAACCTGATGTGACTAACTCTTCTGGTTCCACTTCCGAGTTCACGGGAACTGAGGAAGACCTTGAAGGGGATGGCGATGAAGGTCAAGATCCTGAGCCAGTGGCAGATCCACCTACTTCTCCTAGGGGTGTAGATGTTTCTTCTCCCCCGGGTTCTAGGGATGCAGTAGCTAGCTTTTTTGCTTTTTGTTTTTCACTTTATATTTTTTCTTGTGCTGCTTGGAATGTTTGCTATATAAAAGTTCTTTTTCGTTCCAGTATTGCACAAATTTTTCTCTTTGTGTCGAGTTATGCAAGTCTTCGGGAGTGTTTCTTCCCCGATGGTATTTGGATCCCGGGCATGAATTCTTTCGGAACCAACCCTTTATTGTGAGGGTTTCATAAGAGAAGGCCCTCTTATGTTTACGACGCTCTTGAAGAGGACGTCTCCTGTTCATTCTGGCACTAGAATTTGAAGTACTTGTTTAACTTTCAAATGATAAAATTAATTCATCGTTCAGACAAGAAACAAGATAAAAATAAAAGGACTTTACTTTATTCCTTTCATTTTCAAAATTACATAAGCATTCCTTGTGCTAAAATTGCCATTATTGTGGCTAATTTGTACAACTTGTTTCTACGGGGCTCGGTCTCGGTGATACAACTTTGTTCCCAGATTTTGTAGTCTCGGTTTATGTGGCAGTCATGTTGCCAAATTCTCATATCATTCACCCTAGTGTTCGAATGCGAAGAGTGCATATTTGAACACTGGAAGTCTTGCTCCTTTGAAGGTCCCGCTAGTGAACAGTGGGATAATATTTGGTCTGATAACATGCTTCACTTCCTGTTAGGAACTTTGCTATAGAACCAACATCTATCTAACCACCCCCTCCCCCATCAATGGCTCGCACTCGTGAGAGGTCGGGTAACCTTTGGCCCGATAGCAAACTTTACTTCCCGGTAGGAACTTTGCTACCGAGCAAAAGATTATCTAACCATCCCGTTGTGGTTCATTGCTTTTGCGCCTTGTCATCTAAAGGTCTTATTTATGCTAATGATGTTTTCTCCGTAGTATGCTTTTCGTTGTTTCCTCGTTAAAAACCTTGCCAGAAAAATTCAATTGGGACAAAAACTAGACGAAGGGAAAAAAAGTGCAACATATACTTTCAGTATAGGTGGTGCTCATCAACAAAAGTATCTTTTGAGGTGTTCCACATTCCTATTGCTCGGCAATTTTACTCCGCCTAGGTTTTCCAATTCATATGATTCTTTCCCGGTGACGGCTGAAACTCGGTAGGGGCCTTCCGACGTTGGACCCAACTTTCCTTAAAACCAAGTATTCCACTTTAAAATAACGGATATTGGCTCTTCGATTATTATATCTTTTCATTCTCTGTTCTGGGCCACCATCCTTATATGTGCCAAGTCCTTGTGTTCGCCAAGCAAGTCCGATCTAACTAGTAATACTTTGTTGTTTGCTTCTTTATTCGCTTGAAAGTATCTCATTGTAGATTCTCCTACTTCCACCGGGATCAGGGCTTCTGCTCCATATATGAGAGAGAAAAGAGTCTCTCTCGTGCTTGATTTGGTCGTCATCCAGTATGCCTATAGCACTCCCGGTAACTTTTTCGATCATTTGCCTTTAGCTGCTTCCAATCTCTTTTTAATAGATAATCACTTTGTTCGTCGATTCTGCTTGGTTGTTTGTGATCTCGGTGGTATGGAAATGATGTGATTCTTTTGATTTTCAAATCTTCAAGGAATTTTATGACCTTTGCACCTATAAATTATGGCCCGTTGTCGCAAGCTATCTCTTTTGGTATCCCAAACCTGCAAATTGCAATATATACCACATATTGATAGGGAGTATCTATCTCCACTCGAGCCATGCTGAATCTTATACCATAGTTGAGCCTCTCGATAAATTGATGGACTCGCCCTCTAACTGTGGAAACCAAGACGGGTGCATGTCTGGGCAACTCACTGAACCTGATAGCATACTCTGACACGATCATAGCACCCTGGCGCAATGCTCAAACTCTATGCACCATACATCCCGAGGTCTCTAGGGAACAAACTCTCTCATGAACATCTCTGGAAACTGAGCCTAGATGAGTGAAGCTGCCTTGGCGGGGATACTCTCCTCATAAGCCTGCCACCACTAGGATGCTGGTCCCCTAACTGGAAAGTAGTGAAAGCAGCCCCACTCATATCCACTATACCCATGGTACGGAGAATACAATGGAACTTCTCTAGAAAGCCATATGCATCCTCTGTAGCTAGGACACTCAAAGTAGGAGGGTGGTACTTGTTATACCTCTCGAGTATGAGATCCTCCTCCTCAGACGTTGTTGCCCTAACCTGGGGCTGAATTGGTATAACCTCTAGGACCTGGTCAACATGGACCTGCTGCTCTAGGGTACGGGCTGTGGGAGTCTATGCTCCTCCCCCAGCCTGAGATGTGACCGGTGCAAGTGGGATCAACCACGCCTAAGCTAGAGTACCAAACATGATAAAGAACTGGGCGAGGGTCTCCTGAAGTTCATGGGTAGCAACGGGCGTCTCAGGTGCCTGCCCTCCAACTAGAGATATCGGTGGCTCCTCTGTCGCAGCTAGGGCAGGTGCTCTGGCTGCACCACGTGTCCGTCCTCAGCTTCAACCCTGACCCTGGACTCCCGCGACTCTAGCAGAGGTTGCGGGTGTCTGATCGTTAGATCCGTTATGCGTGTTCTCGCCCTATGTGAGAGAATAGAAAGACAAAGATTCAAAATTCTGTAGTCAACAAATTCGCACGATAAGGAATTAAAGAAGTTAAGTTTTCTTAGTAGTTTCATAGCCTCCGAAAGATAAGTACAAACGTCTCCGTACGCATCCGCGAGACTCTACTAAACCTGCTTGTGACTTGTAACACCTATGAACCGTCATGACCTAAATTTCTCCGTAGGATGTCATGATATCACCTAGTCTCTAAGACTATGTAAGCCTAATACATGCATAATTTAACTGAGATAATGATAAAACTTTCAAATTAACCAACCACTATCATAAAAAGGAATCATCAACTCAACAGTACAATTCTCCTAGAATCCGGTGATACCAAGTCACATGCTCTACAAGAGTATACTGAACATCCCTATACAACAGTATCTATAAAAACGACAAATGAGATAGAACTAGGTAGAGGGTGACTCCGAGGCATGTAGACGTCGGCAGGTATACCTTGAAGTCTCAAAATCTGATCTCGACTCACTGGTCCCTAGGCTAGTTAGAGGTACCTGGATCTGCACAAAAAAGTATGCATAAGCGTAGCATGAGTATACCACAACGGAACCAAGTAAATATCAAGTCTCACCTCGGTAAAGTAGTGTTGAGGTCAGGTTAATACCCTACTGGAATAAATAAGAAAATTGAATAGGTGTATGACAGTACGATAATGAAAATAATGGAAATGATACAATAAAGAAATATCACAAGAATAGCTACACTAAACTAGGGAAATTAGGACAACGTGGAAGAAAACACATAATAAGAATGCAAGGAAGCAATACAACTAAACACAAGTGAGGTAAATGAAAGGTACCAACAAGAATCACTATCGAGGTACCGCCTCGTAGTTTCACTGCACAAATCACATCACAATATTTACTTATATCACTAGGGGGGCCTTGCATTTAGTTTTGGAATTTTTTTCCTGAAATAACTATCCGCATTTTAGCGCACCTTATCACACATCGTGACTTCAAGTAGTTCCCCTACTAGCAACACGCGTATCAATAAACCTTACCTCACCGCATGCATTTCAACCCCCAATCCTTATACCACCGCATGCATATCAATATCACAACTTATCACAAATTGCACCTCAAGTGCCCAATACCAAAACTTGTCAAAGAAGTCAACAATAATAGTGTTTCCACAATAATTAGACCATGGCTTAATCACAACAAGAACAAGAGTATCAACAATAGCAACCTAAAGTGAATAACTCAACAAGAATGGTATTTCAAAAATTATAACTTTGCCTCAACGTGAATCACGACCTTTATAACTTCAACACCAATTTCAACAGTGAGATATTGCAAGAAATAACAACTTCAAGTAAGAAACTCAACGGTTAAACAATTAATACAGAATAGAGAGAACAATAACTTCAACTAAACATGTAAAGACAGTTAGCATGTAAGAGTTAAGACAAGTATTATCGATGTCAAGTAAAGCATGTAAGGATAGACTAATGATGATGAATATAACATATTATGGAAACTTAGTTAAAGGCATGAAAGGAATCTACATAGCTAAAATCGGTCAATTACCATATTTAGCCCGTGTACACGCTCGTCACCTTGCGTACACGGATTTCACATATCAAAATTAACACAAAACAACACCAATCCTAAGGGGTAATTCTCCCACACAAAGTTAGGCAAGCCACTTACCTCAAAACACACCAACCCAATCCACTAGTAAGCATTTCCTGTGATTATCCAACTCCGACCGGCTCGAATCTAGCCAACAAAACTTCATACCATAAATGCAAACTATAGGAAGCTATTCCGAACAATAAAGTTGCAATCTTTAAAGAGAAACAAAAATTCAACTCAAAAAGTCAACCCTGGCCGCAACCCCGAACCTGACCAAACTTACAAAATCCAAACACCCATTCGATGACGAGTCCAACCATACAAAAATTACTCAAATCCGACTTCAAATCACCTTTCAAATCCCCAAAATTTGGTCTAAGAAGTTTCATTATTTTCCCCAAAATTTCCAACTCAAATAACTATTTAAATGACGAAAATAACAATGGATTCAAATATATCATCCAAATTCGAGTTAGAATCACTTACCCCGGTGTTTTCCTTGAAAATTCCTCAAAATATTTCCACAAACCGAGCTCTCAAGGTCAAAAGATAAAAAATAAAATTAAACCCTCGAACACCCCTTCTTCTGCCCAACGACTTGCGCTTCTGCGGGAACACTGTCGCACTTGCGACTCAGCACCTACGGAAAAATCCATCCCAAGTGACGTTCCCACTAAGGCCAGCCAAATCCGCATCTACAGAGAATAAAGCACACATACACATCCGCTCATGCGGAAGATGGACGTACCTGCGCATTGCGCCTGCAAAGGGTCTTTGCTTCTACGACCCCAGGCATGGCCAGCACTTTGCCCTTCTGCGTTGCTTCTTTGGCACCAGCAAGTCCGCACCTGCGATCATTCCCACTATATGTGCGATGACATCAGAACACTAGTCCCTTGGCAAATAACTAAGTCCAAACTTAGCCTCATTTCAACCTGATTCACGCCCGGGGCCCCATGGACTCCATTCGAATATACCAACAAGTTCCAAAACATATAACAGACCTACTCGAGGCCAAAAATCACATCAAACAGCATCGATTCTATGAATCGCAACCCAATTCAAGCCTATTGAAACTATGAACATCCGACTTCCAAAACTAACACCGAATCATACCAAAACAACTCCGATTGACCTCAAATTTTGCACACAAGTCGTAAATGATATAACAGACATATTCCATCTTCCAGAATCGGACCCCGATGTCAATAAAGTGAACTCCCGATCAAACTTCTCTACTTTCCAAACGTTCAATTTTCTAACTTTCGTCAATTTAAGCCGAAACGACCTACAAACATCCAAATAAATATTCAGACACGCTCCTAAGTCCAGAATCACCATATAGGGCTATTGGAAAAGTGAAAACTCCATTTCGGATCCGTCTACGCAAAAGTCAAACCACGATTAACTCTTCCAACTTAAACTTCCAACCTTGGGACTAAGTATCTCATTTCACTCCGAAACTCACCCGAACCATAACCAAACACCCCCGACATGTCAGATAACCATAATAAATTATAAAGGAGGCAATAAATAGGGTAACAGTGCTAAAATACTCAAAATGATCAGTCAGGATATTACATCAAGGCCTCATACTCCGCTTCATTGTTACTCAAGGGAACAGTTCTTATGGCCCACTTTAGGGTTTTTCCCGTGGGTGTGATTGATACTACACCGAGCCCCGACCTTCTTATGTTGGAAGAGCTGTCCGTGATCAAGGTAAAAGCTTCCGATGTCGGTTCCGACACCATAATCACTTCTTTGGTGGCCAAAGGCAGTAGTCCATGACTAAAATCGACCACAAAGTCGGCCAAAACTTGTGACTTGATCGCAACACTATGTTTATACTCTATGTCAAATTCACTCAATTCGATTGTCCACTTGGTCAATCGACCTGAAAGTTCAGGTTTGGGAAGGATACTCTATAGGATAAAGGTTGTCACTACGGCTATCGGGTGCCATTAGAAATAAGGCCTAAGCTTTCGTGTCGCGACTACGAGAGCTTGGGCCAGTTTTTCGAGGTGTGGGTTGCGAGTTTCCGTTCCCGTTAAAATTTTACTAACATAATAAAATGAAAATTGCGTACCTTCGTCTTTACGGACTAAAACGACACTCACCACTACCTTTGAGACCGCTAAGTAAGTTAGCAACTTTGTGCCTTCCTCCGGTTTCAATAATACTTGAGGGCTCGATAAATACTTTTCAAATTTTTCAGAGCCTGTTGGCATTCCGTCCATTCGAAGTTGTTATATTTTTTTCAGAAGTGAAAAGAAGTGATAACATTTTTTCGAAGATCGGGAAATGAATCTACTTAAAGCAACAATTATTCCTATTAATCTTTGAACCTCTTTCACGTTTGATATCTGTTCGGGGATGTCCTCGATGTCCTTAATTTTATTGGGATTTAATTCAATCCCCCTTTGCGACACTAGGAACCCTAAGAATTTAGCGGAGCTGACTCTGAATGCACACATTTCGGGGTTAAGCTTCAAGTTGTGCTTCCTTAGGATGTCAAAGGTTTCTTGCAGGTGTTTAAGACGATCACATGCGTTCAAAGTCTTAACCATCATATCATCTTTTTTAAAGCGAATATTCCACTAAGCTTAGTGTTTAATGGTGGTTTTTTATTAATAATAACAAAATCCAGATACAAATTGTATTGATGTCTAACCAAGTACAAAAGAGTAAAACAAGAGTGTACATCAATCATAGTACCATAACTGAGTAGTTAACTCAATTGTGATATTACGAAAAGTGCTACTAATTGCTTATCTGAGACCAAAACCACAAGACCTATATAGCATAGTATCGTATCATGCACTAATTGATGCGACAAAAAGTCCTTGAGTTTGTAATTTCTCTTCCAATATTGTCGTAGTAGCCTTGCATATATGTGAACAATCTTGTCAGTTATAGCTTCTTGATCCCTCATATAATCTGTATGTGATTGACATTTCTTCCGTTTTGACCTCCCATAGCCTGTATTTTTGCACCAAGAACACATCTTACTGTGTATAGAGCTGGACACTCTATACTTTAGAGACGTAATAGAAGTTCCTTTCAACTTGCGATCTTTATTGCTATTGTCATCTCTAAACATCAAAAGGAAGGAGAAGCACTTGACATACCATGTTAATATCCATAGCCTCCCAATTGCTCTCTTTAACCACCATATCATCTATGTAAACTTCCATGGTTTTACCTATTTGTTTTTCAAACATTTTATTCACAAGCCTCTAATAAGTGGCTCCGGAATTTTTAAGCCCGAAAGGCATCACATTATAACAATATGTGTTGAAGTTCGTTATGCACGCAGTTTTTCCTGATCCTTTGAGTTCATCTTGTTTTTGTTGTACCCGGAATAGACATCGAGGAAACTCATCGACTCGTGTCCGGCTGTCGCACCAATCATTTGATCAATGTTTGGCAATGGGAACGAGTCTTTTGGGCATGCCTTATTCAGATCCTTATAATCTACGCACATGCGAAATTTATTATTATTTTTTGGTCTTAATACTACGTTAGGTAGCTAGTCGGGATACTTTATCTCTTAGATTGAACCGATATCAAGCAATCGAGTTACCTCTTCTTTGACGAATTTGTTTCTGACCCGTCCATAAGGTGTTTCTTATGCCTTACTGGTGTGATGTTAGGATCCAGGCTTAACTTGTGTACGACCACTTCTGGAGGAATACCTGTCATATCCACATGCGACCACACAAAATGGTCAACATTAAATTTAAGTAATTATATAAATCCTGATCTGAGCTCTAGGTTCAGTCCTGTCACCAAGTGGAACTTTCTCTCTAAGAATTTCTCAAACAATGCGACTTGCTTGAGTTCTTCCGTTGTGGATTTGGTTGTGTCTGTTTCTTCCAGTACCTGGGAATATCTTGGTACCTGATAATACACTGATTAATCCTCCCCTTTGCTGACTTTGTACGGCTCGGGACCAAGCGTTTATTCCTCTAATTGTTATGGCGCATGCTCCTTCCCTTTGCTACTAAGAACTTAGACTACGTTCATCTCCCTTGCTGCCGGCTATTCTCCTCTTATTTGTCCAATTCCCTTCGAAGTTGGGAATGTCAGAAGTTGATGGTATGTTGACGACACAACCTTCATGTCGTGTAGCCATGGTTTTCCTAGAATAATATTGTAGCCCATATCGCTATATACTACTTAAAAAAGGTTCATCTTCATTACCCCCTCGACATATGTGAGCAATAGAATTTCCCCTCGGTTGTCACGCTTGCTAAATTGAACCCGCAGAGGATCTTTCTGGACAAAATAATGCTTCTGATTAGCTTGGCTTGTTCCAACACTCTCCATTGGATAATATTGGATGAATTCCCTAGGTCCACTAAAACACGTTTAATTTTAAAATCTAAAACGTTAAGGGAAATTACCAGGACATCATTGTGTGGTAGTAGGAGTCTATCTGTGTCCTCCTCCATGAAGGTGATGTTTTCCTTAGCGACTTCCTAAAGTCTCTTGCTATAGGTCACCGATAAATTCATCTTTTTCGCTGCCGAAAAGGATACACCATTAATATTTTCCCCCCGAAAATCATGTTGACCGTTAGACGAAGAGGATCTTCTCCTGCTTTAGAGGGTTCCGCATTATCTCGATAGCGATCTTAATTGTTCTTATCTCGCTCACTTAAGAATTCTCTGAGATGGTCGTTTTTCAGCAATGTCTCCACCTCATCGCGTAAATGTGAGCAGTCCTCGGTCGGATGGCCGTTGGTCCCATGGTACTCGCACCATAGATTAGGATCCCTTTGATTAGGGGCATAGCTCATCGGCCTCAGGAACCGAGCTCCCTTAATATTCCTCATAGTCGACAGTAGTTCCACTTTGCTCACATTGAAATTTTATTTGAATAGCCTGAGGTAGGTGGAGTCCTCGGGACCCGGTGCCTCTTCATCTTGCAACGATCTGTTATTTTGGCCGTTATACGCTCTCCTATTGGTAGCGAACCTATCCGCCAACTGAAAACCTCCGCCGCGTCCTTCGACCCTTTCTTAGGGCAAAAACCGACCTCTAGAAGACCGTCGGTCTGCGTCAAAATCATCCTTCATCTTTTCATTATTCTTCTCTCGGTCCCGTCCCTTACTTGAAGCCGAAAAATTGAGTTGGTCATTCTCAATTCTTATCTTCGACTCGTAGCGGTTGTGAACTGGACCTCGTCCATTTGCGTTGTTGGAGGCACCCGAAACTCCTGCCTCAACTCCATCATGACTTGATCCTGTCGCGAGAGATGACTCATAATAGCCTTTTGTTGCTCCCTCGGGATTCGTACTATTTTCGTGACGTGCTCGTCTTCAGTATCATCAGGAGTTGCCTCCCGAACATGTTGTGGATATTGCCCACCATGGACCGACGTGCCCTCATCATCCTCCTTGAGCCTCAACGTTGTGTGAGACGTTTACATCGTTATCTACCATTTTTTATGATTTTTCGCTAAGAAACAAAGAATTAAACATGTTAGTAATAGATACAAGGATCAACTCAATTACGCAATTTTCTAAACCTCATAGTGGGCGCCAAATAATTTACCCGTAAAATGGTACAGATAAATTTGTAACGTGATTTATAGACAAACGAATCGATTTGGTCCCAAAATAATAAATAAATTAAAGAAATGCAAGACTTAGCGTTGAAATCGATATAACACAATGAATAGCTTGATTCCAGGAGCGGGGCTTCCGAAGGCAGTAATATTAATAAGCAAGAAATGAAATGTTATTAAGCTTTTGAACAGTATATAGCATAAGTTTGCCAGAAAATTCGGGTCCCACTATTAGCTATTGAACTCACTATTTATAGTTGCACCTAGGGAATAAGGTCCTAGGATGACAATTATGGGGGCCATTGAAGAATGTGCCGACATGCTATGAATGCCATATTTTTGTGCTATTTGTACATCATGCCCTTTACAATTTTGAATTTAAAAAATGACGTTTATGTGTGAAAGACAAATCTCTTATGTGTAAAAGTAAATCTTCCATGTGTAAAAAAAGAGGTAGGGTCATAATACTAAAAACAAGTTTGTAAAGAGCCAAAAAACCAATTGTCCCCATATTCTTTTATAACGATAATATTCTTCATTGAATGCTATTGGGTGGCAGGTTCATTTGTCTTTATGAGCAGCATTCCCTTCGGGGATTTCCGGTGACAACCGAGACTGCTGTCCCCGATCTTAATTTCCACCTGTCTCGCTTTTTATCTGTCTTTGGTTTCACGTGTCGCTCCATTATGCGAGTATCTAATATGAACAGATTTTAATCTTTTACCAAATGACCCATGAGAGTTTGGTTTAAGATCTGTAACTCTTTTTCTTGTCAATACATTAATATGGGGTTTATTACATCCCCAAATGTGTGATATTTTGACTTTTGCAAGTGAAATCAATGCGGTATGAAAAATCAAGTACAAGGCAGACATTAAAGCCAATAACAAGTTTTTTTTATGGGAAGCTCATGAATATATTCGCATGGTTATTCTCTTCTTCAATACTTCAAACAAGAACAATTGATGTTCTCTTTTTCACTCTACCTCAAACAAAAATGTTATCATGTGATGACTTTGAATAATTCTAATTGCAGCTCATTACTTGAATTTTAATTTTGTGCACTTCAACTAGTGGTTGCAGGATCCTACACTTGTGCGCAGTGCACCTTTGCTCACAATTGCATTCAAGAAATTAGGAGCATGAGGAAGTTTTCGTTAGGTTATTACAGTTATAGTGCAATGTGATAATCTAATCATCTTTTGAGAGATCACCCTCTAATTCATCATCCTAAAATTTGTACTATGTATTACGCGTCCGCTCAATTTTCCAATTTAGTCATGCGACTAATGCCCTCTTCATCATGAGTAGTAGGTTGTTCTCTTTGAATATCTAAACAGTACAGAATATCTTGGACTCATTTTCTAATTATTTTTTCGTGATTGGTTTACTTGCTTACCCTTGGAGGCATCACATGCATTTCTGGCATAAAATTTGTCCAAGGTTATCTTTGTTTTCTCATTAGTATATAAGTAGGTAGCTCGTTTCCTGTTCTTGGCTATTGCACTCATCACTTTGTAATTAAATTCTTCCAGGTGATTTTAGTGATGACAATATGCACAATTTTAGCGCATATATTCATAATCAACTTAATGTTAATATCCTCCAACTTTAGTAGTGTTTTTATCCTTATAATAAATCCTTTAATCCTTTTACAGGAGGTTTCAAATAGGTCAATTTCCATTTTAACACTCCGCTATGCATAGATGGGATGTCGTTATGAAGAAAATAATAATTTACTAATGCTCTGAATACTTACAAAACATATTTCAACTAAAAACATGAAAACATAATCTTATGTAGTTATGACTACAAATTCTAACTAGACATGAATTATATAAACTAGCAAATACCAAATCTTAAATTTCTACTACAACTTTGAATTAGTTTTCCAACATTCTCCCTCAATTCAAAGTATACGTCTGACTTTTGGAGATTTCTTTTGCTTCTACTTTTGTTGAAGCACTTGTCTCCAACTCCCGTAGATGCGCTTTGTCACCAACAACTAATTTTGTTGAAGTACCTGTCTTCAACTCCAGTTGCTGCACATTGTTATCAACACTCAATATTGTTGAAGCACCTATCTCTAACTCCCGTTGATGTTGTTGAAGCACCTATCTCCAAATCCCATGATGCACTTTGCCATGAACACCTTGTTGAAGCACAACTCTTCAACTCATGTTGATACACTTTGTCACCAACACTCAAATTTTGTTGAAGCACTCATCTTCAACTCTCGTTGATGCACTTTGTCACAAATACCTAATTTTATTGAAGCACCTGTCTTCAATTCCTGTTGATGTACTTTGTCACCGTCACTCAATATTGTTAATTTTACTTCCCTTTAACTTTTAGAGTAGATTTTTTTTTCTCTTGTGCATATTTACTTGCACCTCTTTTAAATTGCATTATTTTTCTACCCTCCAACATATTTCTTTTTATATGCGTAATTAGCCCGACGTTTACCAACATAGTCATTGGCCAGCCAGGTGGTACAATTGGCTAGCAATGTCCGCCGGCAGCGAAAGCTACTTGATTCTCTCTCAAGATCGTTGAAGCTCCGATACCAACATGAAGAAAAATAATCTTATAATAAATCTTTGAAAGCTTTCTCCCGTTCTCTCATATCTTGACATTAAGCTATCAATACCTCTATTTGCAATAGAATGAAACCTATTACTAGAAACATGAAAACCTACTCCTATATAATTTTGAATTAAATAAACTAATCTAACTAGATATGAATTAAATAAACTAGCAAATACCAAATTCTAAATAATTTTGGTTTTCTACTACAACTTTGAATTAGTTTTTCACCACGTTATAATGCAGAATCAATGGAGAAAATAGCCTACTTAGCAAATAAGATTATCACATAATTAGGGAAGTTCTATCTAGATTAGGGTAATATATAGATGTTTTAGCTTTGGTACAAGTAGAGAGTTTATTAAAGCATCCTCATCGCCCATCAATTCATCGTCAGATGTTCCTATATATATCCACAAAAACATGAACGGTTCTTGCATGTTGATTCATAAAATCCTCCTAAACATCAAATCCATGATATATATACATAGCAAAAATTTATTACTCTTTAAAATAATAGGAAAAGCTACTGCAATACTTCAGAATTGGTCTAACACGCGAGGAATTACCAACTATGTGTATTTTACTTCATCTTTTGAAAGTCTTGGCGTCAAATTCAAGATGCTAGGTTTTGTAAACCTTTATAGGTAATGCAAATAGTTACATGACATCCCTACTAATGCAACTCTAATATGCGTAGTCAATTACGTTAACTATTACACTAACAATAACAAAAATGGTAAAAAATTACCAGTACCGGGTATATACACCAAGCAAATAAATAAATAACACTTGTCACAATATTTAACTACAATCATTAGTACTTAACTATGGTTAGCTAACGTGTATTTTGTACATGATATTATAATATAAAATCATACTTGATCACCTTGCTATTCCCTTGAGCTCTTAATGGCAAGTAGATTGAATAGAAATATTGAATCAATTTTATCAATTCTTGTGACCAAAATATTCCAGATAAGAAGTCGAGAATTATTTCTTTATTGTCATTTACAAATTCCCCTTCTTATTATATAATGAAAGATTAGGAGAAAGAATTGTGGATTTTCTGTCTAATAATCTCTGTCAAAGACAGTGTTTATATACAAATAACCTATGTAAAATAAAATGTAAAAGAAATGAACTTTTGTACACTTGTCCTATTTCTATTAGCTTAAGTATAACTACCTCTAACAGATTTTATTCCTCTCTAGAAGCATCTAAAAAAATTAACAGTTGTACTAGATTTAATTTGGATGGCTGTCTTTTAATCTATCAAGTTTGTGACCAACTCCTTGATGCAACCACGTGTCTTATTCTTTTCCACACACATAAGTCTATTGACTTTCGATGTATCCGATGAGTGTTGTCTCAGAGACTCTTCTTCCTTTCTTCTTCTTTGAAAAAAATCGATAAAGACCTTTGTTCTCTTACATCCTCCCTCAAATTGGAGGGTATAGAAATTACCCCCAACTTGGTAAGAACCGAGTGATGAGAAGGACTAGAAAGTGCCTTGGTAAAGATATCGGCAAGCTGTGAAACAGAGAGAATATAAGAGAGTGTGATGAGGCCGAAAAGATACTCTTGGCGGACGAATGGCAATCCAACTCGACGTATTTCGTCCGCTAGTGAAAGACTAGGTTTCTAGTGATGTGAATCGCCAATTTGTTGTCAGAGAGTACAGGAACCGACAATGATGGTGTAATAGAAAGATTTTCAAAAAGCCTAGTGAGCCATGTTAGCTATGCAACAACACGTCTCATGGATCTATACTCCAATTCAGTTGATGACAGAGAAAGAGAAGCCTATTTTTTCGATTTTCATGAGAGAAGGGAACCATCAAAGGAATGTAAAATTCACTGATAGAGCGTCTTGTTTCCGTGAAAGAGGACCAATCTGCATCGCAAAAGGCAATCAGTTTAAGAGAAGGTGCTGAGTTAAAGAGAATCCCTTGACCTGGGTCAATTTGAAGATAGCGGAGGTCATGTATAGCAACAGTATAATGCGAAGGTCTGGGACTTTGAATAAATTGGCTAAGTTTGAGAACAACAAAGGATAAATAAATTCAGTTTGCCAACGAGATGCCGATAACAATAGGATTTGGAAGAAGAGGTTCGTGGTCTGCATGAAGCTTGGTGAAGGCTCAAGAGGAGAATCCACAACAGAAGAATCAGAGATATCAAATTCACGCAATAAGTCCATGGTAAATTTTCTTTGACATCCAATGATTCCTTGTTTTCCCTTGATAATTTCCATACCTAGGAAATAATGTAGGTTTCCTAAATCTTTGACTTTAAATTCTGTATGAAGAAATGTTTTGATAGCTGCAATTTCTGGTAAATTATCTCCACTGATGGGTATGTCATTCACATAGACGGCTATAAGATTACAGTCTTTTTTTGAAGAATAGAGAGTAATCATTCAATGAAGAAGTATACCCTTTGAAACTCAAAGCACCAGCAAGTTAAGCATACTACTGTCGTAATGCTTGCTTTAAACCATATAGGGACATTCTAAGTAAGCACACATGATTGGGACTTGGTTGGGATAGTCTAGCTGGAAACTTCATGTAAACCTCCTCTTGGAGAGTGCCATGGAGAAAAGCATTACTTATATCCAATTGATGAATTGGCCGGCCCTTTTTGGCTGCAACTGCTAGTAGGCACGTTATGGTGGTCATCTTGACCACCGATGAAAAGGTTTCACTGTAACCTATGCCTTCTTGTTGAATATATCCTCTAACTACCAAACGTGCTTTAAGTCTTTCTATTGTCCCATCAAAGTTATGCTTAACCTTGTACACCCACTTACAAGGTAAGACCTTCTTTCCAATAGGTAGTAAAACTTCATCCCATTTATGGTTGGCCTTTAAGGCCTCAATATCTAAGTCCATGGCTTTTTGCCAGCCTGGGTCCAAAGAGGCTTGAGAGTAGCTTCTAGGTTCTGAAATTTCCGAAATTGAATGCATGAGATGCTGATTTTGAGGTGATAAAGCTCCAAAAGAACAGACTTGAGGCTTAGCGGAAGAGAAAGACAAGAACCAGTAAGGTTAGTTAGAAAAACATGATTGCACACATAATCATTAAGATGACTTGGCTATTTGGATTCTCTAGAGGATCTTCTAAGCACTGATGTGTTGTGTAGGGTAGATACTATGAATACCTAATTTTTGCACTATTTATTATCTCCTACATTCATTAGTATTTTGTTATTTTAATTATTTTTCTCGATTTTTGTGTCTTTAATTGCATATTTCCTATCATAAAAATACTATATATATATATATATATATATATATATATATATATATAATTCTTTCTTCATTTGTGCATTTTAGAAATTACTAACGATACGATTGATGAATTAATCTAGTTAATTGATCATATGAATAAGTTGTTTAATTAATTTTTTTATTTGATTAAGTTTAGTTTAATAAGTAGGATTAAGGAAGAAATTGGGCCAAATTTGAAAGATAAAGTGGCTAAGAGTGCAAGACAATGAGCTGTCATGAGAGGATTTAAAACGATGTAGTTTCAGACAAAACTACGTCGTTTTGGTTAAGTAGAAAATCAATCATGACCATTCATTCCATCTTAATCTAATGGTCAAAATTTATCCCTAACTAAAATATAAAAGCTAAAAATCAGATTTTTTCCTATTTTTTTTCAAACCCTAATACCCCCCTTCTGTCTTCTCTCTCTCATTCCCTCTCCCCTTGCTCCGCCCGCCGCCGCCCACTGCCGCCCGCCGAAAATTGCCATCGCCGGCGTCCGGCGTCCAAACACCCTAAAAATCTTACCATTCCATCATCTCCCTCTCCTATTTCCATATCTCCAAACCAAATCCTTTAAATCCCTCTCAATCTCCGCAAATCTACCAAAATCCGAAACCTTAGCCGCCATTTTTAGGCCAAAATTCTTGAAGCTCCGGTCACCACCACCATACCACACATGCATCAGTGGAAAAGGCTCCATGATACATACCTTTTCCCCTTGATTTTCACCCGAAATTCCGGCGACCACCCCACTGCCGCCGCCTATGCCGTCGGCCAGCCACCTCCGGCGGCCACCCCACTGCCCGACCTCTATTATTACACCATTGTCACACCAGTTCTCATCTATTTTAGCATATTCAACCCAAAGACACCCGTTTCCTTTTGGTACGACGCTGAGTTCAATGAAATTAGCGTCTGTCGAAATGAAACGAGCATTTTAAGATTGGACAGCAACCAATTGACATCCTCAAGATCATCTCGTTGCTTGATTCGTGGTCGAATGCCTCGATTGGTATAAACCTTACTTCTTTTCTTTTTTATAATTATCTTTCTGATTTTTTGCTTTTGTGATTAGTATTAGTTTTAAAGGTTTAATTTTTATTAATGTTGTTGTTATGTATGTGCAATTGGTTATTAGTCTTCAATTATTTTTGGTTCTTCGACCTAGCCGGTCGACTATTTTGTGTGAATGTGAATTTTAGTTGTTCGACCTATCCGTTCGAGTAGTTCGTTGTTGTCTATTAGTTCTGATTTTTTGTTCTTCGACCTAATCGGTCGATAGTCAAGTCTTTATGTTGATTTCATGAAAAAACAAAAAGATTAGTTGAATTGTTTATATAGTTAGTCGTATATTTAGTTGTTATTAATCGTAACAGTTTAGCGATGTTCGTTTCGGGCTTTAGCTTGTGAAATTTCGTTGTTGTTCCATGTTAGTTTGCACAAATCGAAGTCATTCTAATCTAGTTTGTCTGAATACTTAGTTCGATTACATTTTGAGTGTTTCTACTATGCTAGTTCATATTTGGTTGGAGTTTGAGTGTAGAAGTTGAATTTCAGTCATGTGTAGATAAAAGTTGAATAGTTGAGTTTAAAGTACATGGTTGTTGGGTATTTTTCCGTTTAAGCATGCTGGAAACACAACTACTCTGCTTTGTGTCAGCATTTAGTGAAAAATGAATTGTTTTGGCACACAAAAGTTAATCCTTTTGGACAGATTTTTGGTGAACCAAAATCTGTCCAAAAGGACTTATTTTTCCTACTTATAGAGGTCATTATTTCACAGAAAGACACACATTCTATCACACAATTGCTGAACATTATTACACACATCTTTAGAGTGGTTTGAACACACATCTTTGAACAAAATCAGTAGATGAATACTTTAGTAGACGAAATTTGTGAGCTTTGTGAGTGACTCCTAGGGTGAAAAATCATTAAGAAAATAGAACAATCGTTTGGTTAAGTTCTAAGTTTGTTAATTTCTAGTTTTAAGTGCCTTCGCGGAATTTTCTGGGCTGTTTTTAACACTGATTAGCTGTTGTTACTGTTGCTGGAATTTCTGTTTCATTCATCGCTGATCAGCTTTTCTGTTATCCAGGTATTCCCTTATATGATACTGTAATTTTTTGGGTCAACAATGAATGGAAATGAAGCTATTTGAGTTCTTTTCAATTTGTTATAAGCTTAAGAGCATTCTCTTTTTTGTATAGTATTGTATATTAACATGCGTATAAATTCACTATAACACTGTATTAATGAAAAATTGATTTGTTAATCCAAAAAAGGGTTTTCCTGTTCTTCAAGTGATGTGTTTGTGTTATATATCTTTTTAAATAGGGCCAAATATCCGAAGAAGACAATAGTAAAAGTGTTAAACTTAGTAGTATCAAGTTTCTTCTATATGCTATTATATTCTCCAAGTGCCACGTGTAGTAGTCAGAAGAAAGGTTTAACTTGCTTCCCCTTTTGGATATGTTATCTTCTTTAAGATGTCGAAAAAAAGAATATAATAATCAGGAACAAGGTTGGTTATTTTTGCAAAGAAGGCTTTCTGATTTTATTTTTCAATAAGTATAAGCTAGCCAAAGTAAGTTTTTTTTTATGAACATTTTGCAGCAGTATAGTTTTTGTGCAAATCATTGGCCAAAAGTTTTAAAATAATCTTTTCCTACCTTAGAAGCTTAAGGGATTTCTTAAAGAATTCAATACTTAGGAAATATATTTTCTTCCCTACAAATGTCTTTCTTTGTTCCAAGGAACTGGTTCATTATAGGAGGGTTGGGTCTAAATTGAATTGTATCCAAGTTAATTGTTTTTTGTATATTTAATTTTTAAAGAACTGCTCTTGAGTTGAATTTTATTTTAATTGGATTTTGGGCCAGATTTTCTAATGCTTGAGGCTCATTCACATAATAGTTTCAGCTAAGCCCAGGAAGGATATAACACCTAGCAGGCCCTATTTTTAAGTTCATTTGTCCATTTCTTCCCAAACGTTGTTGGCCCATTCTCCTTAATAATTAATTTAAACGCTAGGCAATTAGTAGGCGCGCTTCAACTTCACGGACGCGCTTGCGTAGCGTGATATTTTTTCTTCATTAAATTAATTCAATAACCTCATCCCATATTCAACAATGTTTTAGTTAATTTTCAATTTTATTAACCCCTTACTAAAATCGCGGATTCGCTTGCGTAGAGCGACGATTGATATTTAATTAATTTACTTGAATGCAGTATTTTTCTTCCGGAAGTAATAACGTATTAATAACTCTTTCATGATTGCGAATTCGCTTGCGTAGCGCTGTTATGACAGAATTAATAGATTTCGTCTCGATCACGCATTCGCTTGCGTAGTGTTATTATGACAACTTAATTTATCCAAAATCATTTTCATTGATAAATCTAATAATCAAGAATAAAAATGGATAGGTAAGACATGAAAAATCATATAAATCACAGTTTGTCCAAAATTAATTCAAGCCAAGCTTTAAGTCAATAAAGCGAGCGTGCTAGAACCACGGGACTCGGGGGATGCCTTACACCTTCTCCCCGATCAACAGAATTTCTTACCCGAACTTTGTTTTTGCGGACTGATAAAAATAGAGTCAAACTTTCCTTTGACTAGCGATTCAAATAAAATGTGACTTGGAACACCCAAAAATCAATTCCAAGTGACGACTCTGTAAATAAAATAATCCATACTCAAATTTGTCCACAATCCATAACCTACATATACATCTTTTTGGGGGATATGATAAAAAAGGGTGTGACAGCTCTAGCGACTCTGTTAGGGACACCAGAATTCGAGCTTCTACATGTTGACTTTTTATTTGGCTTTATTAATTTTTGTAAAAATTGTGATTTATTTTTGGCTAATGTGCTACCTGCTTGTTTTTGTTTTTACCGTTTTGGTATTCTTGAACTGTACATATAAATTGTCTTCTCACGCACCCCCTCTTAGTCTTCTTGAAATAAAAATTGGGCATTTGCTTGACATGGCCCCCTTTCTTTGAGATAGCCGAGGTGCTTATCACCCGGTGAAGGATTTTAGTCACACATGTTTTAGGTAGGGAACACCACCAGCTAAGCCGGAAAGCAATGCTACCGGTACACTGGTCCTCCTCGGCTCGAGTTGTCCGCTTGAGTAAGCCAGTCTAGATACCTTCTCCACCAGGATTTAAACCTAGAAGAACAAACCTCATGCCAGATATCCCTAGTAGGTTCGCTTTATGTGCATCACGTGCATTTGACTTAGCGAAACTTGGTACAGGGACCGGGTCCGTATAAGACAGGTATCCTCTTGGAGACCATCATGTTCACTTATGTGGTACTTGATACATCATTTGGAAGGCTTACTTGCATTGTCAACCGGTTTTAGAAAATAAATGTAGCGGAATTATTAAAAAAAAAAAAAATCATTCTCCTGGTTTAGTACAAATAATCCAAATTAAAAAAAAAAAAATTTAAATATAAATTTTTGTTGTTGTAGTAGTAGTCTTGCGTGAGGTGTAAAGATTAATTTTCATAAATTCAAAAGAGAAAAATACTCAGTTTTATCGAACAATGATGGTTTGATTCTCACCGAACGTGAGATACGTAGGCAACCTTTATCAGGTCCGGCCCCTAGTTTTTTTTGAAAAATAAATTCAAAAATATTTTTCTTTAATTTTTGATACATCAAATCCTGATTTTTTTTTTTAAAAAGGAAAAGAATTTGAATTCCAAAATATTTTTGTTCTTCTTCAGAAGTTTTTCTTTCAGAAATTAAAAAGAAAACTCATAATCCAAAACTATTTTCGAAAATTCAAAGGAAAAGATTAAAAATTTATTTTCTTTCTTTTTAGAATTCTTTCTTTCAAAGATTAAAAAAATAAAATATCAAAATTACAAAAAAAAATCTTTCTTATTTAGAAGTCTTTCTTTAGAAATCCCAAATAAAAAAATTTAAACCCAAAAATAATCTTCCATTTTAAAAGAGAATAAAATCAAAATTCAAAAAATATTTTCTACCTTCTTTTTAGAAGTCTTTTTCCCAAAAAATCAGAATAAAAAAATATTTTCTTTCTTCTTTAGAAGTCTTTCTTTCGAAAAAAAACTAGAATAAAAAATCAGAAATATTTTCATTCTTTCAAAAATTAAAAAGAAAATTCAAGATTCAATTTGTTTTTCCTTTAGAAGTGTTCCTTTCATAAATTCAAAATAAAGGTCCAAATATTCAAAAAAAAAAAAAAAATCATATTCTTTTGTCACCTTTTACTGTTTGCCCTCGTATTCCGGCCGTTTTTCCAAGACAACCTTTAAATCTTCCTGGGAAGTGCTGAAGGGTCGTTTTTGTAAAAATAGCCACTTTATCCATCGTTGTTCGCTTTTTACCATTTGCCCTTATGTTCGGCCATTTTGTCAAGGTAGCGTAAAACTTGCTACGGAAGCGGCGAAATGCCGTTTTCATAACCATCTTGTCTAGTTTTGTCTGGTTATACATGCCGAGACAACTTTTGAACCTCTCTCGGGAGTACCAAATGGCCGTTTTTGTTAAAGTAGTCATTTTTAGTTTGTCTATTTTTTATTTTACTTTTTTATTTTTATTTTATTTTGTCCCCATGCTTAGTAGTTTTTACCGAAAAATCCTTTAAGCCTTTCGTGGAAGTATCAAAAGATCGTTTTCATAATAATAGTAATTTTCCTACTTTTTGTGTCTGCTAATTTCAAAAAATAGTAAATAGATCGAGTTCTAAATGACATTTAATTTTTTTTTTAAAAAGAAGAATAATCTGAATTTCATATAGCTTAGGTAAGTCCTGACCCCTTTTTATCTTATTCTTAGGTTCACCATGAATTCTCCGCAAAGAAGCAGTCAGAAAAGGGTAAGGGACGAGACACCTCCTATGTTCTTGATCAGAGATAAGATCCCGAGTAGTCTTTGCAATTGGTGGGCTAGTTTTGCTACATGGGAACTGAATCAAGTATTTAAGCACCTCAAGTTCCTCACAAACATAATGGGAATTAAGCCTAACAAAGATTTAATCGAGGCTCTAGTGGGTTTCTGGGATCCCGTGAACAAATGTCTTCAGGTTCAAAGATTGTGAAATGACGCCTACATTGGAAGAATTAGGTGGGTTTACCGGATTAGGGAGAGACCTTCGTGGGAAAAAGCCTGCTGCTCCGAGAAAAATTGGTGTGAACAACTTTTTGAAAAAGTTATGCCTCCGTCGAATCCCAATGGGTTGCCTGGACGAAGGTTGGGTTCCGTTGGAGTATGTCTATGACAGATTTGGGGATAAGAAAGGGTTTGAAAATTTCTCGGGCATAGAATTCGTCAACCAATTGAGTTACGACACATGGAGGGAGTTGAGAATCTTCGCGTTCATGATATCATTTCTGGGGACCATGGTTTTTCCATAGCGCGATGGGCGCATCAGAATTTGATTAGCTGCGGTAGTCTCGTATTTGCAAAGTAGCGAGGATCATACCATTCTTCATGATTTTGGGAGATATTTTTCGAGCTTTAACCCGTTGCCAAGAGGGTAAAGATTACTTCGAGGGATGCAACATTCTGCTGCAGATGTGGTTCATAGAGAACCTTTATCATCATCCAATAGCAGTGAAATTTAATGACAATTGGTTGAATTACATTATATGTCACCCAAACAGGGCCGCAAGTTGTAATCTTCCAGAGGGGGTGAGGGCTTGGCGGACATTGCTCGGTTCATTGAGTGCTGATAGAATCACTTGGAACTATTATTGGTTCCGTTCTTCTATGGTCATTCATATGTCGACGTATCGTCCGTTCTTCATACTCATGGGTTTAAGAGGTTTCCAACCCTACGCACCCCTACGCGTCATACGTCAGCTAGGGAGAGAGAAAAAGAGGCCCCCGACTGAGGACATGCGTGCGTTTGTGTGGGAATTCAAGGTAGAAGAACCTCCAAGGGATTCATATGCACAAAAGGTTAGGTTTGGTGGTCGATTTTCTGATTTGGATGAGATGGTAGCTGATCGTGAACGTGGGGAGGTAAGCCTCGCATACCTTGAGTGGTTTCACAGCCAGGCTACCCCGGAGCAAAAACTAGAAAGATCCATTCGGCATGCAGTTGATTGGGAAAAGGAGATCGAGGCCAGAGTTAGAGAAACCAAAAGGGAAGTAACACTAGAGTTCCAATATAAAGGCATTTTGGAGACAGCCATGGACATTCAACAGGTTGATTTCGAGCGGGAAAAAGCTAAGTGGGAACAAGAGAGGCGAGCACTCAAAGCTCAAATTAGGCAGAAAAAGGTGATCCCTACCGCTCAACAACAAGAAGAAAGAGAAGACCAGTTCAAGGTGGTCCGGGATCATGAGCGCCGAGGTTTTGCTCCATTAATACAATGTCTAAGGTATCAGATAGGGGGAGTTGAGTCAATCAAGGAGCGCCAGATCGCGGAGTTTGAAATAGAAAGACATCACTACTAAAGTATGATCAATCAGTTGGAGGGGGAGTCAGTAGAAGCTCGCCGCCAGAGAGATATGGCCTTGGAGCGCGAGTGTGATGCGCTGGATCTAGACGAAACTCGTTGTCAGAAGAATCAAGAGTTTTATTTGGCTCAGGAGCACATTAAGGGAAAGATCCTCGAGGTAGCCACATATACCTCCCGAGCTTACAAGAGTTGCCAAGGAATGATGCCAGAGCGGTTTGTAGAAGTATCATTGAACGTCGCCCGTCACATATCTGTAGACTTAGAGAGGGTATATCGTGATGTTGGGGGTCAGCCGCAGGAATAAGTGCCTTGACTACAGTGATGCCGTTGGATTCTCCCGCAAAGATCATAGTCTCTTTTGTTTGGCAGTCCATTTTGATTGTTTGTTGTCACTGAGTCTGTAAGAGTCTTTGGTATGTTGAGTCTTGTTATTATGCTTTTTATCTTCAAAAGTCTGTTTTTGAGTCAAGTTTGGTGTTGTTTATATGTTCGTGTTTATGTAATTTTTGTTTTGGGTCTTGTGTTAAAAAAAAATTGAAATCAATGAAAAAGATCTTGTTTTAGAAAATTCAAAATTGAATCAAAGATGTTTGTTTTGAAAAAATAAAACATTATCGTGTCCCTGAACTACGTAATGATCTGATTCATGCGGCACCAGGATACGTAGGCAACCCCTAAAAGGTTCGATCAAAATATTTCAATAACTCTAAAATGAGGGAATAAAATGAGGCGAGTGAAAAGAAAAAGCGAAAAAAAAATGAGAAAGAGAAAAATAAAATAAAAAATTTGAGAGCGTCAATAAGCAGCACCCTTATAAGCCGGGATGAAATATGAAGCCTTCCAAAAGCATGTTAGAAATGGTGAAAATATTAGGAACATGGCATATTACGTGTGATTCATATGTGTAAAATGCTTAACCCTTAATACGTTTGTTGTCTCTTATATAGTAAGCTTAAGGTGGTTGGTTTGTGGTGAAACTTGCATCACATCATTACTTCACCAGATCTAAAAGAAAGGTACCGATGGCTAATAATGATGAAATCGAGTTGGTTAGTGACGACCCCCATGGTCAGTCAGGTGAGTAAGAGTCGGAGGAAGTAAGAAGATTGAAACAACAACTATCTGATGTGTATCAGGCTTGTGTCTCCGGTCAGCCTCCGCTTCAGGGTTCCTTAGAAGGAACTTCCACCGTACCCCAGGCTACTCAACCACCTCTCCGTGCAACGAGCGATCACATTCTACCACCAGGGTATGTGACAAACTACAGCTTCCATGCCGCCCTCGGTACCTCTAATGTGCGACCTCCAGCCGCACCGGTCAGGAACACCCCTCTTGTTGTATCTGGTTCACCGGTATATACAATCCCGCCACCACTTCTTGTGACGAGGCCAAACAACGATCCACCATCTCATGCTTACGATGGACAATACTATTCTCCAAATATGGCTTTCGGGGTCTCGGCTCCATACCACCAGACTCCTCAATACGAGTCACCAGTGGAAAATGAAAAGCCTGCCAAGACAGTTGAGCCAGATGAGATGGCCAGGAAAATGAAAAGTCTTGAACAGAACATAAAGAACATACAAGGAATAGGTGGTCACAAAAGTGTATCTTTCAGTGATTTATGCGTGTTCCCTCACATCCATTTGCCACCAGGGTTCAAGACCCCAAAATTTGAGAAGTATGATGGTCACGGCGACCCTATCTCCCACTTGAAAAGGTACTGCAACCAGCTGAGGGGTGTGTTGATGGCTTATTTTGGGGAAAGTCTTGTGGGGGTAGCCTCCGAATGGTTCATTGACCAAGATATCTCTCACTGGCATGTCTGGGACGACATGGCCCAGGCCTTCGTCAAACCAATTCAGTACAACATAGATATTGCACCAGATCGCGATTCCCTGTCCAATATGAAGAAAAGCCAACTAAAAGCTTTAGGGAGTATGCAATCAAGTGGAGGGAGCAAGCGGCTAGGGTCAAGCCATTCATGGATAACCATGAGTTGATCACTGTTTTTCTGGAAGCTCAAGAGCCTGATTATTTTCAGAACATGATGTCCGCGATGGGTAGACCTTTTGCAGAAGCAATCAAAATAGGGGAGATGGTCGAAAATGGTCTCAAGACTGGCAGAATTATAATTCATGCTGCTCTCAAGGCCACTACCCAAGCTATCCAAAATGGGTCGGGAAGTTTTGCAAATAAAAAAAAGAGAGATGAGGGGTCCATGATGACTTCGGGATCCAGGGAAGTTCAAAGGGGGGCACCGCACCCTTATGTGCAAGTTCAGCAGGGGCAATCCAACTACCCTCAACATTATTATCCTCCACCAATTCCTCAATACTCTATGGTCCCACCACAGTATACAATGTTCAATGCTCAGTCATATGCTCGGCCTCCTAACCAACAAGTACGGGCACCAGCTCCAAGGATCCCCCGACCTCAACAGCAAAATTTTCGGGCACCCTACAATGCTCGTCCTATGCAAGATTTTGGTCGAGATCAGAGACCGACGGTAAAATTCACTCCATTGGCTGAATCATACTCCAGTTTATTCCAGAAGCTGAAGCAAATAGCTGATTCACATGGATTTCAAGAAAATGCTAGATTTGAATATCATTCAGGGCCCCCGGGGCATAGCACCGATGACTGTTGGACTCTGAAAAGAGCTATAGAAAGACTAATTTCTGAAAAACTGATTGTGGTGACAAATGACGAGGACCCTCCTAATGTGACCAACAACCCCTTGCCAGTACATAATGATGTTCACTTTGTAGGAATGGTTGGCCGAGATCAAGAATACAAGCCGGTTGGTCGAGTAGAAATGAAAGCAGGAGCAATTCGAGGAGGAACATGTCTAAAGGTAAGTCGAAGTCGAGATGTGCCATTGATTATGAAAGGCGCCCAGAGCTCGGAGAAAGCAGCTTTATTTGTTCCAAAAATCTCGAGGTTGGAAGTTCGCTCCAATGTTCCAAGCCCAAGGTTATATATCCTTTGAGGCCACCCCATCACAAGGCAGAACCAGGGCGGTACGAAGGGTATAACCGAGCCGATCATAATCAAACCTGCCGTGCAACCCCTAGTGACAAACACGAAGGCCATTCCTTGGAACTATAACAAAACTGTGATGACTTACAAAGGCAAGGAAATCATAGAAGAAGTGGGGGAAACTAGAGGTTTGACTCGATCAGGGAGGTGTTACTCTCCAGAAGAGTTGAAGAAGGCCAAGAAAATTAGAGAAGGCCAATTGCCAATAAAACCAGTCACTGAAGAAGAGGCGGAAGAGTTTTTGAAAAAGACGAAAGTTCAGGATTACTCAATCATTGACAAGTTGAGAAAGACGCATGCCCAAATTTCTCTACTATCTCTGCTCATGCATTCAAAAGAGCATGCTCGTGTGCTAATCAAGATCCTGAACGAAGCACATGTCTCAGAAACGACCTCAGTGAATCAGTTAGAGAAGATGGCCAACAGATTTTTTGAGGTGAACAGAATCACCTTTACTGATGATGAACTCCCCGAAGAAGGAGTCGGGCACAACAGGGCTTTACACTTGACTGTTAAATGTGAGGGGCACTACGTAAAGCGAGTCATGGTTGATGGAGGCTCGAGCGTAGATGTATGCCCACTCTCCACCTTGCAAAGCATGAATATCAATAAAGACAAAATCCGACCCAGTAATGCCCGCCGGTCTTTTGATGGCTCAGCGAGAGATACTATTGGGGAGATCAAACTCACCATGACGATTGGGCCAGTTGATTATGAAATTGTCTTCCAAGTAGTAGACATGGACACTTCTTATAACTTTCTTCTTGGAAGGCCATGGATCCATATGGCCCGAGCTGTGCCGTCCACCTTGCATCAGATGCTCAAGTTTGAACATGAAATGCAAGAAATTATTGTTCACGGGGAAGACGAGTCGTCCATTTACAAAGACCCGTTAATCCCCTGTATTGAAGCCAAGGAAGGGTGTGAGTCCATTGTCTATCAGGCTTTTGAAGTGGTTGTTTTGGACCATGTTGAGGAAGGAAAGCCCATTCTACATCCTCGTCTTTCCACCACATCTGTAATGGTGGCTGCACTTATGCTGAGACAGGGTTATGAGCCAGGAAAAGGCTTGGGGGCATCATTGCAAGGAATTTTGGAGCCCATTTCTCCGTTCAGTAACCAGGGTACTTTTGGTTTAGGCTTCAGGCCGACACAAGCAGACGAAGACAAAGCCAAGCACCGCAAAAAGCACGGATGGGTCTTGCAACAACCTATCCTCACATTTTCTACACTTTTGTCAAGCCACGACTCCAAGAGGGTCGAAATTCCTCGGCGCAAGCAAACATTGATGAAATTTGCCACGGCCTCAGCCAGATGTTTTCTAAAGTAAATATGATCCAGGCTGGTGAAGGCACTAGTCATGCCGATATGCAACTAATTGGCCCATACATCATGCTCAACAACTAGGAATCAACTCCTCTCCCCACAAGGAAGGAGTCTTGGTAGTTTGCTTTTGCAGCTTCTTTTTTGTATTTTGGGTTACTTTCAGGGTTGTAATCCAAACATCTCAGTACGATTGTTTTGTTTTGATGTTAACCCTTCTATCCTTTCGAATTCAATGAAATGCAGTTCAGTTTCGTATTAAGTTTTGTATCTTTTCCATTTCCTAATTTCGGTCATTTTTGTTTCCATTTCAGTTTTGTTAATGCCGGCTTTAATAACATGACATGCATGCGGAATTCACGCCCAGATCTTAAAAAGCTGTCTAATTTCGAAATAATTCATCAAGAGGTCGATGAAGATGAGGCTGTTGAGGAAATCAAAAGAGAGTTGGAGCAATTTGAAAACAAGACTAAGCCTATCCTCAATGAAACCGAGTCCATTAATATTGGAAGTCATGAAGATGTTAGAGAAACAAAGATAAGCATTCACACTGAACAAAAAACCATAGATGCCTTGATTCAACTTTTATTTGAATATAGAGACGTGTTTGCTTGGTCTTATGATGATATGCCGGGTTTAAGTGCTGATTTAGTGGTTCATAAGCTTCCCACATATCCTGATTTTCCACCAGTCCAACAAAAGCAACAAAAATTTAAAACAGACATGAGTGATAAAATCACAGAGGAAATAATGAAGTAGTTGAGCGCCAATGTGGTCAGAGCTGTCCGATACACCACTTGGGTGGCAAATGTTGTGCCTGTGCCAAAGAAGGATGGAAAAACTATAGTCTGTGTTGACTACAGAGACATGAACAAAGCAAGTCCAAAGGATAATTTTCCTTTGCCAAACATCCACATTCTTGTAGATAATTGCGCAAAGCATGAGATACAGTCATTCGTGGATTGCTATGCTGGGTACCACCAGATTCTAATGGATGAGGATGACACAGAAAAGACCGCTTTAACCACTCCATGGGGTACTTATTGTTACAGGGTCATGCCATTTGGTTTGAAGAATGCAGGGGCAACTTACATGAGGGCCATGACCACCATTTTTCACGACATGATGCACAAAGAGATTGAATTATATGTCGATGATGTCATCATAAAGTCAAAGGCACAAGATAATCATGTGCGCGATTTGAAAAAGTTCTTCGAACGGCTTCGCCGATATGACCTTAAGCTTAATCCAGCCAAATGTGCATTTGGGGTTCCATCTCGGAAACTCCTTGGTTTTATAGTCAGCTGGAGAGGCATCGAATTGGATCCATCTAAGATAAATTCCATTTGTGATTTGCCACCCCCGAAGAACAAAAAGGAAGTTATGAGTTTTCTCGGGAGGCTGAACTACATCAGTAGGTTCATTGCTCAGCTCACAACCACGTGAAAGACCATATTTAAGTTGCTGGAAAAGGATGTTGCTATCAAGTGGACGGACGATTGCCAAAGAGATTTTGACAGGATCAAATATTATCTATCGAAACCCCATGTACCGGTCCCACCTGAACCTGGTAGGCCGTTGTTTTTATATCTATCGGTGATGGATAACTCCTTCGGATGCGTTCTGGGGCAACATGATGCAACATGCAAAAAGGAACAAACAATCTATTATTTGAGCAAGAAGTTCACCAATTATGAGGTTAAGTACACCCTTTTAGAGATGACATGTTGTGCCTTGACTTGGGTTGCTCAGAAGCTGAGGCATTATCTACTGGCCTACACTACTTACCTCATATCTAGAATGGATCCTTTGAAGTACATCTTCCAAAAGCCAATGCCCACTGGCAGGCTCGCGAAATGGCAAATTCTGCTCACAGAGTTCGACATCGTCTATGTCACTCGCACCGCGATGAAAGCACAAGCTTTGGAAGATCATTTGGCAGAGAATCCAGTTGATGATGAGTACAAGCCACTTAGCACATATTCCCAGATGAAGAGGTCAACTCAATAGAGGAAGTAGCTCTGGATGACAACCACATATGGAAAATGTATTTTGATGGGACTGTCAATATCAAAGGAGTTGGGATCGAGGCAATCCTTATCTCACCTATTGGACAACATTACCCTGCAACGACCCGACTTCGATTCTTCTGTACCAATAATATGGTAGAATACGAAGCTTGTATCATGGGTCTAAAAATGGCCCTCGATCTGGATGTGCATGAACTTTTGGTTATGGAAAATTCCGACATGCTTATCCGGCAAGCCCAAGGAGAATGGGAGAATAGAGACATCAAGCTTATTCCATACAGGCAATGTGTACAAGACTTGATCAAAAGATTCAAATCTATCGAGTTCAGGTACATTCCCAGGTTTCATAACGAGCTAGCCGATGCCTTGGCTACTTTAGCCTCGATGCTCCCTTATCCAGGGAACACTCATATTGATCCATTGGAAATCCAAGTTCGGAATCAACACGGTTACTGCAACAGTATTGAGACAAAACCAGATGGTGAACCATGGTATCATGACATAAAATGATTCCTGAAAACAAGGGAATACCCAGAGCATGCCGCCAGCGATTTCTTCCTGAATGGGGAAATTTTGTACAAAAGGACCCCAGATTTGAACTTGTTGAGGTGCATAGATGCCACAGAAGCTGAGCGGATCATGAGTGAAGTGCATTCGGGGGTATGCGAACCTCACATGAATGGATATGTTCTAGCGAAGAAGATTCACCGGGCAGGGTATTATTGGCTTACTATGGAGCGAGATTGCTTCATTTTTGTTCGCAAGTGCCACCAATGCTAGATTCATGGTGACCTGATTCACTCGCCACCTTTGGAGTTGCATCCCATGTCCTCTCCTTGGCCTTTAATTGCTTGGGGAATGGATGTTATTGGGCCAATCGAGCCAAAGGATTCAAATGGGCATAGATTCATTTTGGTTGCAATCGATTACTTCACCAAGTGGGTGGAGATCGTCACTTTCAAAGCAGTCACCAAGAAAGCAGTGGTAGACTTCGTTCATTCCAAGATCATCTGTCTCTTTGGTATCCCAAAGACCATTATCACTGACAATGCAACCAATCTAAATAGTCATTTGATGAAAGAGGTATGCGAGCAATTTAAAATTATGCATCGGCATTCTACCCCTTACCGGCCAAAAGCCAATGGAGCCGTTGAAGAAGCGAACAAGAACATCAAGAAGATTCTTAGGAAAATGATCCAAGGTTCCAGACAATGGCATGAAAAGTTGTCTTTTGCTCTTTTGGGATACCGCACGACTAATCACACATCTATTGGTGCAACTCCCTATCTGCTGGTATATGGAACGGAAGCTGTATTACCGGCTGAAGTTGAAATTCCCTCTCTTCGGATCATTGCGGAGTCGGAGATTGAAGATACAAAATGGGTAAAGACCCGATTAGAAAAACTAATGCTGATTGATGAAAAACGACTAGAAACAGTGTGCTTTGGCCAGTTATACCAGCAAAGAATGGCATGCGCTTACAACAGGAAAGTGCGTCCGAGGCACTTCGAGGTAGGACAACTAGTTCTGAAATGCATTCTTCCACATCAAGTAGAAGCTAAAGGAAAGTTCGCCCCAAACTGGCAAGGACCCTACATCATCAAGAAAGTGTTACCAAAAGGGGACCTGCACTTGGTAGATGAAGAAAGACGGGTACCGGACATGACTATTAACGCAGATGTGGTCAAAAGATATTATGTCTGATATATATCCAGTATGGAATTTTCACGCATGATTTTCTCAGATTGAGATGATGAAGTCTATCATTGCTCACCACTCCAAATACGTGTCACCCTTTTGTTAACCTTTTGAGCCTTATTTGTCTTCTTTGTTTTCCACCTTTTGGAACCTGTGTACTTGTAAAAGCCAAAAAAAGAAACTCAAACAACAAATCTTCTGAGTCATTGAACTACGTCTGACCTGATTCCGAAAGGATACGTAGGCAGCCTTACCCTGGGTTCGGTCCCAGCACAACAAAAAATCCATATTCCCAATACTCCAAAACTAGGGCACAAGTTTGTTTTATTTTACATTTTTTTTCTGTATAAATGGTTCCAAAAGTTGTAATTCAGTTCAAGGTTCTTTTCCCAATTTTTTTCCCTGTTAAGAACTTCTGATCGATCTTGGAGAATATTTGAAATTCCCATGCCATGGGCATTGGTCCACCTTCCGCATGTCGTATCTTAGTAAAGAAAAAAAAAGAAAAAAAAAGAAAAGAAATGAGAGAGTCTTATCGGTGAAAACCCGTATGGGCACTGTAAGGCGACAATGAGCAGAGAAATGAGAGTCTTATTGGTGAAAACCCCAATGGGCACTTTAAGGCGACGTTGAGTAGAGAAATAAGAGAGGTCAGTTAACGAAATTCTGCAAAGGGCGCTACTAGCCGAATGGGGGTCTTCGATACTCCAGCATGAGCACAACCAAGACAGTTTCAAGATGAAAATTTGCGATGGATTTTGAGAATTAGACAGCTCAGACGGATCAGGCGTCCAGTCCAAAATGCATGTCATGATTCATTAAAGTCAGCACATACTTCGAGATAAGTCTCCCTATTCCTTTCCTCGAAAGGGACGCCTTTTGTTTAAGCACGGTTCTTTTGCACCTTCAAGCATTATTCTATTTTTACCCATAATTTTCTTTGAGTCCCTTTCGGTCTAATCTTTCGTCAAAAGCGAAGCAAACAAATGGCTGCAAAACTGGCTACAATTCCCCCGTAATATCGAGCACAATTTGGGGCATATACGGCATTGACGAAGGCACAAATCCGTCTGTGATCTCATGTGACAAGGCGAACAAAGTGTCTCAAAGAAACTGAAAAGGTTGCCTAAGCAAGACCTCTTCATGAGAAAAGTTGATAAGCACTGCAGACATAAACCGGTACTAGGTGCAAGACAACTGAGTTTGATTTTTAAAGAAAATTGCATTGCCTCAGAGACAAAGGTAGAAATATCAAGGACGTATGGGTATGAAACAGTTGGGGGTAACATTGGAAAGCCAAGGTTTCCAGAAAATGATACAGATCAGCCGATCATCTCAGTACCATACTGATAGAATCAGTTCTTCAACTGCGGAGAGGCCGTGATAGAGTATCCAAGAACCTCGGTACCATACCGATAGAATCAGTTCTTTAGATGCGGAGAGGCCGTGAAATCAAACCACAATAGGGCATCAAGGCCACAAACCAACGACCACTTTGAAAACTCATAAATATTTCTTTGTTTGAAGCAGGAACAAAGCAGTGCAGAATGGCGATTCTTAAAGGACGAATGTCACCGAACGTAAGCTCCTTAAAATCTCCATTTGTCTTTTATTTTTAGCATACATAAGTACTATTCACACCTCCTAGTTTAGTATCTTAACTCAGGTAGAACCATTTCGCCTAGGGGGATCCAGCTCATTGTTCCGGGTAGAAGTACTCTTCGCTCAGGTCATTTTACATAGCTTAACCCATGTAGAACCATTTCGCCTAGGGGGATCCAGCTCATAGTTCTGGGTAGAATTACTCTTCGCTTAGGTCATCTTACATAGCTTAACCCAGGTAGAACCATTTCACCTAGGGGGATCCAGCTCATAGTTCTGGGTAGAAGTACTCTTCGCTCAGGTTGTTTTACGTAGCTTAACTCAGGTAGAACCGTTTCTCCTAGGGGGAATCCATCTCATAGTTCCGGGTAGAGGTACTCTCGCTCAGGTCATTTTACATAGCTTAACCCACGTAGAACCATTTCGCCTAGGGGGATCCAGCTCATAGTTCCGGGTAGAAGTACTCTTCGCTCAGGTTGTTTTACGTAGCTTAACTCAAGTAGAACCATTTCTTCTAGGGGGGATCCAACTCATAGTTCCGGGTAGAGGTACTATTCGATCAGGTCATTTTACATAGCTTAACCCAGGTAGAACCGTTTCGCCTAGGGGGATCCAGCTCATAGTTCCGGGTAGAATTACTCTTCGCTCATGGTGTTTTACGTAGCTTAACCCAGGTAGAACCGTTTCGCCTAGGGGGATCCAACTCATAGTTTCAGGTAGAAGTACTCTTCGCTCAGGGTGTTTTACGTAGCTTAACTCGGTTAGAACCATTTCGCCTAGGGGGTCCAGCTCATAGTTCTGGGTAGAAGTACTCTTCGCTCAGGATGTTTTATGTAGATTAACTCGGGTAGAACCATTTCACCTAGAGGAATTCAACACTTTATCAGTAATACAGGGTGCCAACCCCTAGTTACCTTTTTCTCCAGTAATACATGGTACCAACCCCTGGTTACATTCTTCTCCAGTAATACAGGGTACCAACCCCTGGTTACGTTCTTCTCCAGTAATACAGGGTGCCAACCCCTAGTTACCTTTTTCTCCAGTAATACATGGTACCAACCCCTGGTTACATTCTTCTCCAGTAATACAGGGTACCAACCCCTGGTTACGTTCTTCTCCAGTAATACAGGGTGCCAACCCCTGGTTACATTTCCTTTCCAGTAATACAGTGTGCCAACCCCTGGTTACATTTCTTTCCAGTAATACGAGGTACCAACCCTTGGTTACATTCTTCTCCAGTAATACAAGGTACCAACTCCTGGTTACATTTCCTTTCCAGTAATACAGGGTGCCAACCCCTGGTTACATTTCTTTCTAGTAATACGGGGTGCCAACCCCTGGTTACATTCTTCTCCAGTAATACAGGGTACCAACCCCTGGTTACATTCCTTTTAAGTAATACAGGGTACCAACCCCTGGTTACATTCTTCCCCAGTAATACAGGGTGCCAACCCCTGGTTACATTTCCTTCCAGTAATACGGGGTACCAACCCCTGGTTACATTATTCTCCAGTAATACAGGGTACCAACCCCTGGTTACATTCCTTTTAAGTAATACAGGGTACCAACCCCTTGTTACATTCTTCCCCAGTAATACAGGGAGCCAACCCCTGATTACATTTCTCTCCAGTAATACAGGGTGCCAACCCCTGGTTACATTTCCTTCCAATAATACGGGGTACCAACCCCTGGTTACATTCTTCTCCAGTAATACAGGGTACCAACCCCTGGTTACATTCTTCTCTAGTAATACAGAGTACCAACCTCTGGTTACGTTCTTCTCTAGTAATACAGGGTGCCAACTCCTGGTTACATTTCCTTTCCAGTAATACAGGGTGCCAACCCCTGGTTACATTCCTCTCCAGTAATACAGGGTACCAACCCCTGGTTACATTCCTTTCCAGTAATACATGGTACCAACCCCTTGTTACATTCCTCTCCAATAATACAAGGTACCAACCCCTGGTTACCTATCCTCTTGGTAACGTAGGGTACACAGTCCCTCGTTACAAAACTTTATCTCTTTTAGCTAGTTTATACTACTGTTCCTGTGTGCCTTCCAATTTTTTTTTAGATAATTCATAGCTTTCCCTGATAACTCACAAAATTTTCCTAGTCCAAACTGGGGCAGAAAACTTTTGTTCGTTTTGTTCGTCTTTGATGGATTTTCAGGCCCCACCGTAGAGCACAAGTGACGATTCAAGCTTGTGGTTTCAGTTTCTCATCAGAAGAAAGAAGTCTTTCGATCACAAAATAGTTGGAGTTAGCATTGATAATGTGTCAACAATCCAGCTTCTCAAATTTCCTTTTCCCAAATTCTGATCAGGAAATCAAGCAATCGAGAATGAACCATAGTTCTTTTTTCAAAGAGCATCAAGATCCAATCTAAGGTCAACACAAGCAAGCAGGTCAAGAATCAAGATTTAACTCCAGAAGACACATAGATAGGAATTTTGTAACTCTTAGCTTGCAGAAATATGTAGTTCCCTTCTTCTTTTGATGTAAGTAGCAAGTAACAGTAACAGCGACAACAACAACAACAACATCAGCAACAACAGTCTTAAATCTTGTGTCTGGTAGTCCCAGCTACCAAATTTTTCCAGAACTACACTGACCTGATTCCTTTATAGCCAAGGATATGTAGGCAACCTCGGAAGCAAGGTTCGATCACCATTTTTCAAAAGCTGCTTCCATTGGAGTGATATTTGAGCAAATATTTTCCATGGCATTCACTTTTCTTTGCACGAAAACTCTTCATGTTCTCGAGTAAAGAGGGGCAGCTGTGAATACCTTATTTTTGCACTATTTTAACATCTCCTACATTCATTGTTTGTTATTTTAATTGTTTTTCTTGATTATTGTGTCTTTAATTGCATATTTCCTATCATATATATATATATATATATATATATATATATATGATAGGAAATATGCAATTAAAGACACAATAATCAAGAAAAACAATTAAAATAACAAACAATGAATGTAGGAGATGTTAAAATAGTGCAAAAATAAGGTATTCACAGCTGCCCCTCTTTACTCGAGAACATGAAGAGTTTTCGTGCAAAGAAAAGTGAATGCCATGGAAAATATTTGCTCAAATATCACTCCAATGGAAGCAGCTTTTGAAAAATGGTGATCGAACCTTGCTTCCGAGGTTGCCTACATATCCTTGGCTATAAAGGAATCANCTAACGATTCGATTGGTGAATTAATCTAGTTAATTGATCATATGAATAAGTTGTTTAATTAATTTATTTGTTTGGCTAAGTTTAGTTTAATAAGTATGATTAAGGAAGAAATTGGGCCAAATTTGAAAGATAAAGTGGCTAAGAGTGCAAGACAATGGGCTGTCATGAGAGGATTTAAAACGACGTAGTTTCAGATAAAACTACGTCGTTTTGGTTAAGTAAATGAAAATCAATCATGACCATTCATTCCATCTTAATCTAATGGTCAAAATTTATCCCTAACTAAAATATAAAAGCTAAAAATCAGATTTTTTCCTATTTTTTTTCAAACCCTAATACCCCTTCTCTCTTCTCTCTCTCATTCCCTCTCCTCTTGCTCCACCTTCCGCCGCCCGCCGGAAATCGCCACCAGTGGTGGACGGCGTCCAAACACCCTCAAAATTTCACCATTCCATCATCTCTCCTCTTTCCATATCTCCAAACCAAATCCTTTAAATCCCTCTCAATCTCCGCAAATCTACCAAAATCCGAAACCCTAGCCGCCATTTTTAAATCAAAATTCTTGAAGCTCACCACCACCATACCACACATGCAGTAGTGGAAAAGTCTCAACGATACCTACCCTTTCCCCTTGCTCTTCACCCAAAAATTCGGTGAACACCCCACTGCCGCCGGCCAGCCACCTCCGGCGGCCACCCACTGCCTGTCCTCCATTGTTACACGATTGTCACACCAGTTCTCATCTATTTTAGCATATTCAACCCAAAGACACTCGTTTCCTTTTGGTACGATGTTGAGTTCAATGAAATTAGTGTCTGTCGAAATAAAACGAGCGTTTCAAGGTTGGACATCAACCAATTGACATCCTAAAGATCATCTCGTTGCTTGATTCGTAGTCGAATACCCTCGATTGGTATAAACCTTACTTTTTTTTAATATCTTTCTGATTTTTCGCTTTTGTGATTAGTATTAGTTTTAAAGGTTTAATTTTTATTAATGTTGCTGTAATGTATGTGCAATTGGTTATTAGTCTTCAATTATGTTTGGTTATTCGACCTAGTCGGCCGAGTAGTTTGTTGTTGTCTATTAGTTTTGATTTTGTAACGACCCGACCAGTCGTTTTGTGTATTTGGACCCCGATCCCCCAAATAATACTTCCCGTAGCGGCTTATCATGATTGTGACTTGCGGGGACGGGTGGTTCGGGATTTGGAAGTGTTTCGAATAACATAGGAACACTTGGTTCCTTAAGGTTGGCTTTTAAAGCCAAGTTTGACTTCGGTCAACATCTTGAGTAAACGACGTCGGAATCGAGTTTCGATGATTCCAGTAGCTTCGTATGATAATTTCGGACTTGTACGTATGTTCGGAATGGGTTTTGGATGACCCGGAAGCGTTTCGAGCAAAATAAGCAAAATAGAGTTTCCTTAAGTTTGAAATTTGGTTTGGAACGTGATTTTATGTTATCGAGGTCCCAATGGCATTCCGAGACCGGGAATAGTTCCGTTATGTCATTCATGACTTGCTTGCAAAATTTGGTGTCATTCTGAGTAGTATAGGTTGGTTCGGTGAAACCGAATTCAAGAACTTAGAAATTCTTAAGTTTGATCCTAGGGGTTTTGAGGGGTGATTTTGAGATTTAGCGTTGTTTCGGGTATTTAAAAGGCTCGAGCGAGTCCGTATTATGATTTAGGACTTGTTGGTATAATTGGACGAGGGATCAGGTGGGCCCAGGTGCCTCCCGGACACCACAAGAGGTCAAAAACCAGCTGAAAATGCAGCTGGTGCACCTGATTTGGTGTGACCGCAGGTGCGGTTGCCCAGCCGCAGGTGCGGGACCGCTCCTGCGGTCCCAGCCTTGCAGGTGCGGATTTAATTCTGGAGTTGCGGAACCGCAGGTGCGGTCTCCAGCTCTGCAAGTGGGGGCCCAGTCTTTCCCGTACAACTCCGCAGGTGCGAGCCCCAGCTCGCAGGTGCGAGACCGCAGGTGCGGTCCTCGAGCCGCAGAACCCCTGTAGGCCAAGTAGTGCACTTTCACTTAAACACGGGATTTCCTTCATTCTTTCCATTTTAAACCTCCATTGAAGACTTGAGAGCTTGGGAAGGTCTCTCCACAACCTAGCTACTAAGAGGTAAGTAAATTCTATTTAAATGTTAGATTATTATACCAAAACTTAGGTAGATTAACATCTAATTAGTGGAAATCAAAGGGGTTAGAGTGAAAACCTAGGGTTGATGAACTTTAGGGAATTTCACCACTTTTCTACCATGAAATCATATAAAATTTTCATATTAATGATCCTTCGGCTATGGGTGAGTGTTATCTTTGAAAATTTTCGGAATCCGAGCATGTGGGCCGGGGGGTGTATTTTGGGATTTCTTCAAGAATAGTGAATTTTCTAAATAAGTAGGAGGATTTCCATACCTTGAGCATGCATTGACATATTTATATATCATTTGACTAGTTTCGAGTCCTCGAGTGTAAAGGTTGGAGTTTCGGGTGCGTTCTTGGCCGGAAAGTAGATTCTACGCGAGGTGAGTCTCCTTTCCAACCTTGTAAGAGGGAATTATACCCATAGGTAAATGTAAATTATTGAATTGTCCTTATTTGCGGGGGCTACGTATGCACAAAGTGATGAGAGTCCGTGCGTAGCTACTACTCTGTTCCGTCGGGTAAAATTTAGGATTTCACAAGCATGCCTTTATGTGCCATACATGTATCTCTACATGTGTTCATAGTTGCTTATTATCCTTGATATTTACATGAGGATTTAGGAAGCTATGTGTAAGTTTAAGTGCATAAATCTCTGAATGCAAGAATAATCCATGATAAGTTCCTGAATTGCCTGATAAATTATGTGTATGTCTACGAGCACCCGAGTCGTATGTATGATTCGCGAGCAGGGTAGCCCTATATTTATGTCAACCGCGTCGCATGATCGATTCGCGAGCGGGGTAATGGATGCATCTATGGTTCGTGCCACCGACCCTCGGTAGTGCACATTTATTTTCGCGTCGCTTCGGCCGTACGCTTCAGCATATTATGTGTTATGTATTTGACTGATAGTCTTGTTATTATTAAATAAATTACCCCACGTTTAAGGGGAATTGAGACTTTTGTGATATTTACTATGTGGCTCATGAAAATAAATTACGGTTTTAAATAATTGATAGCTTCATGCCTTAGTGATTTTCATGACTATTCTTCTTGTCTAGCTTTATGTAATCATATTATTGGTTATTGACCCTAGTAAGTATCACATCTACTTCTCGTCACTACTTCTTCGAGTTTAGACGGGATACTCACTGGGTACATATTTGTTTATATGTACTCATGCTACACTTCTGTACTTAATTGTACAGGTTCTTAGGTTGTTGCACCTGGTCACTATTCAGGTGTTCGTCGCTGAGAGTACTACCGGGATTTGACTACACGGTGAGCTGGTCTTCCTGGCGTTTTCCCCAGCAACACTGTGGAGTTTCCATTATTGTTGAACATCCTGTCTACCCTTCCAGACAGTTGTACATCTATTTTTTGTACTTTTCTGTATATTCTACTAGTCGCCTGTGGACTTGTGACACTAGGTCTTAGCACACGTAGTTGATTCACTAGCAATATACTACTCTGTTCTATGCTGGTAACAATTTTTGAGTTACCTCAAATTACATTGCCTCACTTCCTCACTTTCATTTAAGGACTGCTTAAATTAAAACTGGATAAGTATTTGAATATCTCATTTGTTTAAGTAATTTCGTTAGTAACTAGTGTTGGCTTTCCTGACTTCGGTGTTGGGCGCCATCACGACCTGAGTAGGAATTTGGATCGTGACAACATGGTATCAGAGCTCTAGGTTCACGTAGGTCTCACAAGTCACAGGCGATCCTAGTAGAGTCTTGCGGATCGATATGGAGACGTCTGTATTTATCTTCGGGAGGCTACAAGGTGTTTGGAAAATATCTTTTTATTCTTATTCTATCGTGCAATCGATGGTCTTACTAAATCTCATTCTTCTACTCTCTCACATATGGTGAGGACTCGCGCAGCTAATATTCCAGGCCCGGGAGATGCCGCTACCCCCGTAGTCCCAGGCCGTGGCAAAGGCCAGGGGAGGGAACCGGCCTGAGGTAGGGGACGAGGGCATCCCAGAGGTACCCCATTAGCACCCCCAGAGGATCCTATCCCTGAGGAGCGGGGTGAGGTCCCCCAGCAGATCCAGCTCCGATGGATTTCACGACAGCACCGGGCTTCCAGGAGGTCATGGGCCGTATGATGCGGTTCATGGATAATATGACTCATGCTGATTTATTTCCAGCGGATCCTGCTATATCTCAGGCGGGAGGGGAAGTTCAGACCCCTACCACCCATGCCGGAGGTCATGCATCGACGATATATCAGACTCCGAGTACTCTGCCAGCGGGTGGAGCACAGCCAACAGTAGCACCTGAACTTAGACCAGCTACGGACGGTGATCCACAGAAGTTACTTGATAAATGGACTCGATTTCACCCTCCTGTCTTCGGAGGTGAGAGGGGAGATGATGCCCATGACTTTATTGATAGGTGCAGGGACAGACTGCACAACATGAGGATTTTGGAGTCCCACAGAGTTGATTTCACTACTTTTCAGCTAGAGGGCAGGGCCCGCAGATAGTGGCAGTCAGTCATCCTTGGTAGGCCCGCAGGTTCCCTTCCTCTCTTATGGGAGCAGTTCACTCAGTTGTTCCTGGACAGGTATATTCCACCCTCTGAGAGGGAAGAGCTGCGGTATCAGTTTGTGCAGCTGGAGCAGGGACAAATGATAGTGACGGATTACGAGTCCAGGTTTTCAGAGTTGTCCCGTCATGCCCTCATGATTCTTCCTACGGATGCTGAGAGAGTGTGGAGATTTGTAGCTGGGTTGCACTCAGGTATTAGGGCCAACATGGCCCGAGAGGTGGAGATGGGTACTCCTTATCAGCTTGTGGTCGAGATAGCTCGCCTCATCGAGGGTTACCGATCAAGGGGTAGAGAGCAGGGTCAACAGGATAAGAGGGCTAGATTTTTGGGATATTTCAAAGGCGCCCCAGGATGGGGCAGGGGTCAGTTCAGCAGAGGCCAGCTTAGCAGGCCTCCATACTCAGCTCCTCCACCACCTCCCCGTGGTGTTCTAGTGAGGCCTTACTTCAGTTCCATGCCGGAGAGTTCTTACCGCCCACCAGCCATTATGGGTTCCTCCGACGAGTATTCAGGTCATCAGGGTTCTCCCAGTCCTTACTTTAGTGCTATGCCAGAGGTTTCTCACCATCCCCCAGCTATTCAGGGTTCTTCTTCTTCAGGGCAGCAGGCCATGCCTCTAGTGAGATGTTATGAGTGTGGGGATTCAGGCCATATGAGGAGGACTTGTCCCAGACTTCGGGGCAAGGCTGTTCAGCAGAGTTATCAGCCTACATACTCAGCACCGACGCTCCGTCCACCCAGAGGTGGAGGACAGGATGGTAGAGGTCATCCCAGAGGTGGAGGCCAGTCGGGGGGAGCCCAGCTAGCTCCTATTCCATTCAGCGGAGGTCAGTCTTCAAGTATTCCAGCCAGATTCTATGCTATTCCGGCCCGAGCAGATGCAGTGGCCTCAGACGCCGTGATCACAGGTACAATTTCAGTATGTGGTAGGGAGACATCAGTGCTATTTGATCCAGGATCTACTTATTCTTATGTCAGCTTTATTAGCTTATTTTTTGGATGTTCCTTGCGAGTCCTTGGATTCTCCTATATATGTGTCCACTCCTGTGGGCGATTTTGTGGTGGTAGACCGGGTCTATTGGTCTTGTGTGATCACCTTTTGTAGGTTCGAGACTAGAGCGGACCTTCTATTGCTCGACATGGTGGATTTCGAGATTATACTGGGCATGTATTGGCTATCTCCTCATCATGCCATCTTGTATTGCCATGCCAAGACGGTTACTTTGGCCATGCCCGAGTTGCCTAGGATGGAATGGAGAGGTTCCTCAGTTAGTGCGGCCAGTAGAGTTATTTCCTTCCTGAAGGCTCGACATATGGTCGAGAAGGGTTGTTTGGCATATCTTGCTTATGTGCGGGACACCACCGCCGAGCTTCCGATGATTGATCCAGTTCCAGTTGTTCGAGAGTTTGCGGATGTATTTCCTTCAGACCTTCTGGGCATGCCTTTGGATCGAGATATCGATTTTTGTATTGATGTAGCTCCAGGCACTCAACCTATTTCTATTCCCCCGTACCGTATGGCTTCAAAGGAGTTGAAGGAGCAGCTTGAGAAGTTGTTGGCTAAGGGGTTTATCAGACCGAGTGTGTCACCGTGGGGTGCTCCAGTTCTATTTGTAAAGAAGAAAGATGGGTCTATGCGGATGTGTATCGAGTACCGCCAGTTGAACCAGGTAACTATTAAGAACAAGTATCCATTACCGCGCATCGATGATTTGTTTGACTAGCTGCAGGGTGCCAGGATATTTTCTAAAATTGACTTGAGATCGGGGTATCATCAGTTGAAGATTCGGGCTTCGGATGTTCCAAAGACTGCTTTTCGTACGAGATATGGCCATTATGAGTTCCTAGTGATGTCCTTCGGCTTGACTAATGCCCCGACAGCATTTATGGACTTGATGAACAGGGTGTTCAGGCCGTATATTGATTCCTTTGCCATCGTCTTCATTGATGACATTTTGATTTACTCACGTAGCATGGGAGAGCACGAGCAACATTTGAGAGTTGTGCTCCAGACCTTGCGACAACAGAAGCTATATGCTAAGTTCTCCAAGTGTGAGTTTTGGTTGGACTCCGTGGAATTCTTGGGGCATGTGGTATCTGGAGAGGGTATCAAGGTTGATCCTAAGAATATTGAGGCAGTTCAGAGTTAGCCACGTCCTACTTCAGCGACAGAGATCAGGAGTTTCTTGGGTCTAGCAAGCTACTACCGGCGATTTGTGGAGGGCTTTTCATCCATTGCAGCCCCATTGACTAGATTAACTCAGAAGAATGCTCTATTTCGATTGTCTGACGAGTGTGAAGCGAGCTTTCAGAAGCTCAAGACTGCATTGACTTCAGCACCAGTTCTAGTATTGCCTTCCGGTTCGGGGATGTATACGGTGTATTGCGACGCTTCACGTGTTGGCTTGGGGTGTGTATTGATGCAGGAAGGGAGAGTTATTGCTTATGCTTCACGCTAACTGAAGGTTCGTGAGAAAAATTACCCTGTACACGATTTGGAGTTGGCGGCGATTGTTCATGCTCTTAAGATTTGGAGGCATTACTTATATGGGGTGTCTTGTGAGGTTTATACAGACCACCGCAGCTTGCAACACTTGTTCAAGAAGAGGGATTTTAATTTGAGTCAGCGCATGTGGCTTGAGTTACTAAAGGATTACGACATCACCATTCTCTATCATCCGGGCAAGGCGAATGTAGTAGCAAATACTTTGAGTAGGAAGGCGGAGAGTATGGGTAGCTTGGACTATATTGCAGCAGAGGAGAGACCGCTAGCCCTGGACATTCAGTCCTTGGCCAATCGCTTGGTGAGATTAGATCTTTCAGAGCCTCGTTGAGTTCTAGCTTATGTGGGTGCTCAGTCTTCATTATTGGGGGAGATTAAGGCTCGACAGTATGATGACCCGTGTTTGGCAGAACTATGGGAGACAGTGGTTCAGGGTGGTGCCAGAGAGGTTACTATTGGCGAGGATGGTGTTCTGAGACTTCAGAATCGTTTGTGTGTTCCAAATTTTGATGGCCTGAGGCAGAGGATTCTTGAGGAGGCACACAGTTAGCGATATTCTGTTCATCCTGGTGCTACAAAGATGTATCGTGATTTGAAGCAGCATTTCTGGTGGAGGCGGATGAAGAGGGACATTGTGGAGTATGTGGCTAGGTGTCTTAATTGCCAGTAGTTTAAATATGAGCACCAGAGGCCAGGGGGCCTACTTCAGCAGATGCCCATTCCTGAGTGGTAGTGGGAGCGCATTACTATGGACTTCGTGGTTGGGTTGCCTCGGACGTTGCGGAAGGTTGACGCGGTTTGGGTTATTGTGGATAGATTGACCAAATCGGCACATTTCATCCTTGTGGCTACTACTTATACTTCTGAGAGGTTAGCTCAGATCTACATTCAAGAGATAGTCCGGTTGCACGGTGTACCGGTGTCCATTATATCAAATCGAGGTCCTCAGTTCACCTCGAACTTCTGGAGAGCATTGCACAGAGAGATAGGTACTCAGATAGATCTTAGATCATCATTTCATCCACAGACTAATGGTCAGTCAGAGCGTACAGTTCAGATATTGGAGGACATGCTCAAAGCATGTGTGCTTGACTTTGGAGGCCAGTGGGACCAGTTCTTGCCCTTGGCTGAGTTTGCTTACAATAATAGTTATCAGTCCATCATCGAGATGGCTCCATTTGAGGCTTTATATGGTCGGCGATGCCGTTCTCCTATCGGGTGGTTTGAGCTTGGTGAGGCTGAGTTATATGGTATAAACCTGGTGAGAGATGCTTTAGAGAAGGGGAAGTTAATTCAGGAGAGGCTCCGCACAGCACAGTCCAGACAGAAGAGCTACGCGGATCAGAGGGCACGTGATGAGTCATTTATGGAAGGAGATAAGGTTTTGCTGAAGGTTTCGCCGATGAAGGGTATTATGAGATTCGGGAAGAAGGGCAAGTTGAGCCTGAGGTTTGTAGGTCCTTTCGAGGTGTTGAGGCGAGTTGGAGAGGTTGCTTATGAGCTTGCTTTACCTCTCAGCTTATCAGGAGTCCATCCGGTATTCCATGTATCCATGCTCCGGAGATACCACGCCGACTTCTCTCATGTTGTTGATTTCAGTACTATTCAGTTGGATGAGAGGTTGGGCTACGAGGAGGAGCCAATTGCTATTATTGATAGGTAGGACCGCCGGTTAAGATCTAAGAGAATTTCCACTGTAAAGGTCCAGTGGCGGGGCCAGCCGGTCGAGGAGGCGACTTGGGAGTCCGAGAAGGACATGCGGAGAAGATATCCACACTTATTCAACAATTCAGGTATGATTCTAGGCCCGTTCGAGGACGAACGTTTGTTTAAGAGGTGGAGAATGTAATGACCCGACCAGTCGTTGACCCTGATCCCCTAAATAATACTTCCCGTAGTGGCTTATCGTGATTTGTGACTTGCGGGGACGGGTGGTTCGGGATTTGGAAGTGTTTCGAATAGCATAGGAACACTTGGTTCCTTAAGGTTGGCTTTTAAAGCCAAGTTTGACTTTGGTCAACATCTTGAGTAAACGACATCGGAATCGAGTTTCGACGATTCCAGTAGCTTCGTATGATGATTTCGGACTTGTACGTATAACCGAAATGGGTTTTGGATGACCCGGGAGCGTTTCGAGCCAAATAAGCGAAATAGAGTTTCCTTAAGTTTGAAATTTGGTTTGGAACATGATTTTATGTTATCGAGGTCCGAACGGAATTCCGAGACTGGGAATAGTTCCGTTATGTCATTCATGACTTGCTTGCAAAATTTGGTGTCATTCCGAGTAGTATAGGTCAGTTCGGTGCATTGAAACCGAATTCAAGAACTTAGAAATTCTTAAGTTTGATCCTAGGGGTTTTGAGGGGTGATTTTGAGATTTAGCATTGTTTCAGGTGTTCCGAAGGCTCGAGCGAGTCTGTATTATGATTTAGGACTTGTTGGCATAATTGGACGGGGGCTCGGGTGGGCCCAGGTGCCTCCCGGATACCACACGAGGCCAAAAACCAGCTCAAAATGCAGCTGGTGCACCCGATCTGGTGTGACCGCAGGTGCGGTTGCCCAGCCGCAGGTGCGGGACCGCTCCTGCGGTCCCAGCCTCGCAGGTGCGGGAATTCCGCAGGTGCAGATTTAATTCCGTAGGAGCGGAACCGCAGGATCGGGCCCAGTCTTTCCCGTCCAACTCCACAGGTGCGAGCCCCAGCTCGCAGGCGCGAGACCGCAGGTGCGGTCCTCGAGCCGCAGGTGCGGAACCCCTGTAGGCCAGGCAGTGCACTTTCACTTAAACACGAGATTTCCTTCATTCTTTCCATTTTACACCTCCATTGAAGACTTGAGAGCTTGGGAAGAACTCTCCACAACCTAGCTACTAAGAGGTAAGTAAATTCTATTTAAATGTTAGGTTATTACACCAAAACTTAGGTAGATTAACAACTAATTAGTGGAAATCAAAGGGGTTATAGTGAAAACCTAGGGTTGATTAACTTTAGGGAATTTCACCACTTTTCTATCATGAAATCATAAAAAAAATTTATATTAATGATCCTTAGGCTATGGGTGAGTGTTATCTTCGAAAATTTCCAGAATCCGAGCATGTGGGCCCGGGGGTGTATTTTGGGATTTCTTCAAGAATAGTGAATTTACTAAATAAGTAGGAGAATTTCCATACTTTGAGCATGCATTGACATATTTATATATCATTTGACTAGTTTCGAGTCCTCGGGTGTAAAGTTTGGAGTTTCGGGTGCGTTCTTGGCCGGAAAGTAGATTCTACGCGAGGTGAGTCTCCTTTCCAACCTTGTAAGAGGGAATTGTCCCCATAGGTAAATGTAAATGATTGAATTGTCCTTATTTGCGGGGGATACGTACGCGCAAAGTGACGAGAGTCCGTGCGTAGCTACTACTCTGTTGCGTCGGGTAGAATTTATGATTTCACAAGCATGCCTTTATGTGACATACCTGTATCTCTACATGTGTTCCTAGTTTCTTATTATCCTTGAAATTTACATGAGGATTTAGGAAGCTATGTGTAAGTTTAAGTGCATAAATCTCTGAATGCAAGAATAATCCATGATAAGTTCCTGAATTGCCTGATAAATTCTGTGTATGTCTACGAGCACCCGTGTCGTATGTATGATTCGAGAGCGGGGTAGCCCTATATTTATGTCAAATGCATCGCATGATCGATTCACGAGCGGGGTAATGGATGCATCTATGGTTCGTGCCGCTCGACCCTCGGCAGTGCACATTTATTTTCGCGTCGCTTCGGCCGTACGCTTCGGCATATTATGTGTTATGTATTTGACTGATAGTCTTGTTATTATTAAATAAATTACCCCACGTGTAAGGGTAACTTGATACTTTTGTGATAATTACTATGTGGCTCGTGAGAATAAATTATGGTTTTATATAATTGATAGCTTCATGCCTTAGTGATTTTCATGACTATTCTTCTTGTATAGCTTTATGTAATCATATTATTGGTTATTGACCCAAGTAAGTATCATGTCTACTTCTTGTCACTACTTCTTCGATTTTAGACGGGATACTCACTAGGTACATATTTGTTTATATGTACTCATGCTACACTTCTGTACTTACTTGTACAGGTTCTGAGGTTGTTGCACCTGGTCACTGTTCGGGTGTTCGTCGCTGAGAGTACTACTGGGATTTGACTACACGGTGAGCTGCTCTTCTTGGCGTTTTCCCCAGCAGTACTGTGGAGTTTCCATTATTGTTGAACATCCTGTCTACCCTTCTAGACAGTTGTACATCTATTTTGTGTATTTTTTTGTATATTACACTAGCCGCCAGTGGACTTGTGACACTAGGTCTTGGCACACGTAGTTGATTCACTAGCATTATACTACTCTGTTCTATGCTGGTAACGATTTTTGAGTTACCTCAAATTACATTGCCTCACTTCCTCACTTTCATTTAAGGACTGCTTAAATTAAAATTGGATAAGTATTTGAACATCTCATTTGTTTAAGTAATTTCGTTAGTAACTAGTGTTGGCTTGCCTGACTTCGGTGTTGGGCGCCATCACGACCTTAGTAGGAATTTGGGTCGTGACAGATTTTTTGTTCTTCGACCTAGTCGGTCGATAGTTAAGTCTTTATGTTGATTTCATGAAAAAGCAAAAAGATTAGTTGAATTGTCTATATAGTTAATCGTATATTTAGTTGTTTTTAATCGTAACAGTTTAGCGATGTTCGTTTCGGGCCTTAGCTTGTGAGATTCAGTTGTTGTTCCATGTTAGTTTGCACAAATTGAACTCATTCTAATCTAGTTTGTCTGAATACTTCGTTCGATTACATTTTGAGTCTTGTTTCTACTATGCTAGTTCATATTTGGTTGGAGTTTGAGTGTAGAAGTTGAATTTCAGTCATGTGTAGATAAAAGTTGAATATTTGAGTTTAAAGTACATGGTTGTTGGGTATTTTACTATTTAAGCATGCTGGAAACACAACTACTTTGTTTTGTGTCAGCAATTGGTGAAAAATGGATTATTTTGGTACACAAAAGTTAGTCTTTTTGGACAGATTTTTGCTGAACCAAAATCTGTCCAAAAGGACTTATTTTTCCTACTTAAAGAGGTCATTATTTCACATAAAGACACACATTCTATCAAACAATTGCTGAACAATTTTACACACATCTTTAGAGTGGTTTGAACACACATCTTTGAACAAAATCAGCATCTGAATACTTTAGTAAGCTGAAATTTGTGAGCTTTGTGAGTGATTCCTAGGGTGAAAAATTATTAAGAAAATAGAACAATCGTTTGGTTAAATTCTGAGTTTGTTAATTTCTAGTTTTAAGTGCCTTCGCGGGATTTTCTGGACTGTTTTTAACACTGATTAGCTGCTATTACTGTTGCTGGAATTTCTGTTTCATTCATCGCTGATCAACTTTTCTGTTATCCAGGTATTCCCTCATATGATATTGTAATATTTTGGGTCAACAATGAATGGAAATGAAGCTATTTGAGTTCTTTTCAATTTGTTATAAGCTTAAGAGCATTATCTTTTTTGTATAGTATTGTATATTAACATGCGTAATAAATTCACTATAACACTGTATTAATGAGAAATTGATTTGTTAATCCAAAAAAGGGTTTTCATGTTCTTCAAGTGATGTGTTTGTGTTATATGTCTATTTAAATAAGGCCAAATATCCGAAGAAGGCAATAGTAAAAGTGTTAAACTTAGTAGTATCAAGTTTCTTCTATATGCTATTATATTCTACAAGTGTCATGTGTAGTAGTCAGAAGAAAGGTTTAACTCGCTTCCCCTTTTGGATATGTTATCTTCTTTAAGATGTCGAAAAAAAGAATATAATAATCAGGAACAAGGTTGGTTATTTTTGCAAAGAAGGCCTTCTGATTTTATTTGTCAATAAGTATAAGCTAGCCAACGTAAGTTTATTTTTAGGAACATTTTGCAGCTGTATAGTTTTGGTGCAAATCATTGGCCAAAAGTTTTAAAATAAATTTTTCCTACCTTAGAAGCTTAAGGGATTTCTTAAAGAATTCAATACTTAGGAAATATATTTTCTTCCCTACAAATGTCTTTCTTTGTTCCAAGGAACTGGTTCATTACAGGAGGGTTGTTTTTTTTTTTTTTTGTATATTTAATTTTTAAAGAACTGCTCTTGGGTTGAATTTGGTTTTAATTGGACTTTGGGCCAGATTTCCTAATGCTTGAGGACCATTCACATAATAGTTTCAGCTAAGCCCATGAAGGATATAACACCTAGCAGGCCCATTCACATAAGTTCATTTGTCCATTTCTTCCCAAAAGTTGTTGGCCCATTCTCCTTAATAATTAATTTAAACGCTAGGCAATTAGTAGGCGTGCTTCAACTTCACGGACTCGCTTGCGTAGCGTGATATTTTTCTTCATTAAATCAATTCAATAACCTCATCCCACATTCAACAATGTTTTAGTTAATTTTCAATTTTATTAATCCCTTACTAAAATCGCGGATTCGCTTGCGTAGCGCGACGATTGATATTTAATTAATTTACTTGAATGCAGTATTTTTCTTCCAGAAGTAATAACGTATTAATAACTCTTTCATGATTGCGAATTCGCTTGCGTAATGCTGTTATAACAGAATTAATAGATTTTGTCTCGATCACGCATTCGCTTGCGTAGTGTGATTATGACAACTTAATTTATCCAAAATCCTTTTCATTGACAAATCTAATAATCAAGAAATAAAAACAGATAGGTAAGACATGAAAAATCATATAAATCATAGTTTGTCCAAAGTTAACTCAAGCAAAGCTTTAAGTCAATAAAGCGAGCGTGCTAGAACCACGGGACTCGGGGAATGCCTTACACCTTCTCCCCGGTCAACATAATTTCTTACCCGAACTTTATTTTTGCGGACCGATAAAAATAGAGTCAAACTTTCCTTTGACTAGGGATTCAAATAAAAGGTGACTTGGAACACCCAAAAATTAATTCCAAGTGGCGACGCTGTAAATAAAATAATCCCTACTAACCCTTTAACCCACAATCCATAACCTACATATACATCTTTTTGGGGAGAGGGGGTATGATAAAAAGGGGTGTGACAGATACAATTAGTCTAGGTAAAGGGTGAACTGGTGATGAATCAATTCCAGGAGAAATAGGTGATGCAGGACTGTGAGGAGTGATATTGGTGCTAGGTGATGTTTCATGAGAAGGAGATTGAGATGTAGTTGTGCTAGGTGAATGAGATGGCTCAGAACGAGTCTGAAGGGTGAAGAATAGTGGTACCATCTTGGGGAGAAGATAAAGGAAACATAGTATCTGGAGGTGAAGAATTGGATGCAAAAGGGTACTTGTCTTCATAAAAATGGGCATTTCTGGACAAAATTATTCTTTTGGAATCCAATTGTAATAATTTGTATCCCTTCTGTCCTAAAAGATATCCCAAGTAAACACAATATGTGGCTCTTGTATCAAATTTACCCCTTCCATTAGATAAAGTAGAAGCATATCATAAACAACCAAAAGTCTTGAGATTGACATAGTCAGGTGGTTGGTTGAAGATTACATAATAGGTTGTCCTTCTTTTAAGAACCTTAGAAGGCAGCATGTTGATCAAATGAGTGGAAGTTAACAAGCATTCTCCCCAATAAACAATGGGAACCTTGGATTGAAATAAAAGTGCCTTAGCAATTTCCAACAAGTGCCTATGTTTCCTCTCAACAATCCTATTTTGTTGAGGAGTAGCTACACAAGATGTTTGGTGAAGAATCCCTTGAAAATGAAGGAAAGCAGACTTTTGAATCCCATTTCCAAGTTCAAAAGCATTATATGTTCTCAGTTTTTGAACTTCAACACCAAATTGCCTTTCAACCATAACTAAAAAAATCTTCAAGACTCCAAAGGCATTACTCTTGGTGCTTAAAAGAAAATTCCAAGTTCATTTACTATAATCATCTACCACAGTTAAGAAATACTTGAAACTATTATTTGTAGTAACTTTATAGGGTCCCCATATATCCACATGAATTAATTCAAATGCTCTCTTTGATTTAAACTCACTTAAGGGAAAAGATAAGGGACTTTTAGTTTTCCTAGCGAGGACAGATATCACTGAAACATTCAGTATTAAAAGGAAAAGAAATAAAACTGAGATGTTTCATTGATGAAAAAGGAAAGTGCCCTAATCTACAATGTGAAAGGTTTACATCAGAAATTGCATTTGCAGTAAAAGAAAAATAAACTGGAACTTGATTGAGAATATTCTGTTTTGAAGATGAAACTACAATTTTTTCAGGCTTATCTTTAAAGTTGATAGAATTAGGCTCCAATAGGTATAGTCCCTCTATTGCATCACCAAAAAATCGATCCCTCTTCATTAAAGAGGCCTGCAACATACATTTCCTAGAAGAGAATGAGAGAATGCGGAAAAATGGTGAACAAAATATGTTAACTGATAACAGATTATACTTGTAACTAGGAACATGTAGTACATTTTCTAAGACATAATTAGGTAGAATAGAAATTCTGCCTATGTGAGTAACAATTACTTTAAAGGAATTAGGAAGATTTATGTCTAAAGGAACGACTAGAGGAGACAAAGAAATGAAAGTATTTGATCAAAACACATATGATCTGATGCCCATGAATCTATAATCCATGTACTTGAATTAAAAATTGAGAAGCATGATCCAGAGTATTTGATAATAGTACCAGCAATTGCATTTGCATTGATTTTTGAGTTTAAACTTCCTGTATCTGCAATTTTGACTTGTTGATAAGTTGAATTAGATGAGAGAACTGATATTTTGATAGATGTTGATTCATCACCTCCTGTTGGTTGTTGTTATCTCCTCCCTGTTCCCCTAAAATAGCAGCATTGCTTCTAATTCTACCTTGTATTGTTCTTTCATTTGTAAATTCAAAATCATTTGGGAATCCTATGATTCTATAACAATCTGCCACCGTGTGTCCTATTTTCTTGCAATAGGTATAAGAGACATTATGATTAAACCTAGTCCTCTTTCCTTTAGGAGTTGGTGATTTCTGTAGTGCATATCCATATCTTGTCATAGTATTGTTGTTCTTTGAAACTATTCCGAGCTCTTTTGTCTTGCTTTTCTTTGTGAGAAGGTTCCTTGACTAGTAAAATTTGCTTGAATGCCAACCGTGAAAGATGAAGTATCAGTAGATATGAGAGGGTTGGCATATATTTCTCTCTGATTTTATCTTGTAGAACCAGTGAATAGGCATGATTGATATTAGGTAAGTGGTTCATCATTAGAATTTTTCCCCTTGCCTGTCCATAAGCTTCATTCAGTCTCATGAGGAATTGAATGAGTTTTTCATCCTTTTGTGACTTTTCTAGCATCTTTTTACATTTAAAAATGTATATACATGTGCATTTCACATTAGAGTTCAATGAGTCCAATTCATACCGTAGTCGCTAGAGTTTAGTGAAATAACTTGCTATGTCACTTGTTCCCTGATATGAGCCTCATAATTCTTTTGCAGATGGTACTATTTGGCATAATTGGATTGGCTAAATTTGTGTTGCAAGCTGATCCACAACTCTCTCGTAGAATTGGAGTAAATGACACTGTCTCCAATACTTTGTATAAGGAGTTCAATAACCAAGATGTAACCAAATCATTGCACCTTGATCAAGGTTGATAATCCTTTGAAATGACAGGAGTAGGTGCAACTGTTCCATTGATGAAGCCCACGTTGTTCTTGGCTAAAAGGGATATGAGGATAGATCTCTTCCATCATTGAAAATCCTTTCCATCGAATTTGAGCCACATAAGTTTAAGTAGAATCAGGCATGATGAAAGGTATAGAGACTGAGAATGATGATTTCAGATTACCCAAAATCAAGCTAGATTTGCTCTGATACCATGAAAGATTAGGAGAAAGAATTGTGAAATTTTCTGTCTATTGATCCCTTTCAAAGATATTGTTTATATACAAATATCCTATGTAAATGTAAAAGAAATAAATTTATGTACGCTTGTCCTATTTGAATTAGCTCAAATATAACTACATCAAACATATTGTATTCCTCTCTAGAAGCATCTACAAAAATTAACAGATGTACTATATTTAATCTGAACGATTGTCTTTTAATCTATCAAGTTTGTGACCAACGTCCTTGATGCATCTGCGCGTCTTATTCTTTTACATACACATAAGTCTATTGACTTTCGATGTATTTGATGAGTGTTGTATCTGAGGCTCTTCTTATTTCTTCTTCCTTTCTTCGTTTTTGAAAAAAATCGATGAAGATATTTATTCTCTTATATATAATCATTTATTTCTTGTGGCCAGATTTTTTTAATAATTATACTTTTGGTTACATGGCTTTTACTAGCCAGTTAATTGAGAGGAATAATTGTAGTTCTCCTATTCTGCTCAAACTAAGTGCTGGCCAACCGTTCAAATGGAATATATATTGAAACAAAAGTTCCAAGAAGCAAAGCTCTATTCCACCAAAGAGACTCGGGTACCAATAACAAGAAATTAGATTCCTCTCACTCTATTTTTCTAGCTTTAGATGTCACATGTTTTGAAGGTTTAATTACTTTGCGAAGCAGGGTGAACAATTATTTTTGGTTGTAGGTGATTGAGGTAGTAATATATAACAATCTTACATTTGATAAACTAAATCTTTCAAAAAGATTGACAGAACTATAACAAAGACATAAACAGAGCTCTAAAACTTGTTTATTATGCCTCAATTATCTTTTTTTTTTTATAAAATTATTTATTGAAAAAGGACTCCAAATAAACTTTAGTTTTCTTCCTATGATTAACATAATTAAAAATTAGTGTAAACACTCGGTGCGAGTAAATATTTACCAACAAAAACCAATAATAAAATCATAAATGAAGAGTACAATAAAATATGACATGGTGTGGCCGTGTGGGATATGAAATAGGAGTGGGATTTGCAAACTAATTCAAAATAAAATACCAAATAGAGCAAATTAAAAATTGAAAATAGAGGCTTTTGTTATTTAATTCGAATCATCAACTTCCTTAACCAAAACAACCTTATAGTAAGTTCTTTTTCAATTGTAAATATTCACTTCATCATCTAATAGAAATACTAAAGCCTAACATCATCACTCGGATTTTGTTTTAAATTTTCTTTACCTTTTCCTTTCTATCTTTTTCTATTTATTTTTTTTGGTTGGAAGTCCTTGAAATTATGGAAATTGGAGAACAAGAAAAATCAAACTTTTGAATTCTCTAGAAATGCGGTGGACCAACGGAAATAGTGAATTAATAAAAAAAAATAGAGGTCTCCAATCTTGTGACCCTACAAGTCCTAACTCCTAAATGGATTATAAACTGTAATACAATGTGTAATTATTATATGGTCTGAATTCCATCACTTTCATAGAGAACGATTTATCTTCTTAACAGACTATACAACATAAATTTTGATTAGAGCGCTGTTGTTCGTCCAAACTCAACGTGACCCAACTTTGTCCACACCCGTGAAATATCATTAATGCCCTTCTCTTCACAATTGACTTAATGGTCATTTTTTCTACCAAAATATTTTCCTCCAAAATTAGTTAATAAATATATGATTATACCAAGACATTGAGCCAATAAATCATCATTATCTCATGCATGGGCATCCGTATTCTTTCCTTTTATACGGTATAATTAGTACATATTTTTAAAAAAAAATTCAATTTATAATATTACGTATTTTTTTCTAAATACAATTTATACGTATGGGGAGTTCAAAGGTCTAGTATGTATACATACTATACAATTTATACGTATGGGGAGTTCAAAGGTCTAAGTACAATTCATACCATACACTATTAAACATATAATTCACCAATCCCTAGCCATTCCAGCAAAATTATCAAACATTCCTTCGAAAAATGACGCTCAAAGAATTGGGATTCTATTGTTTCTTTGCTTCCACTAAATCAGTTGAACTGTGTTGTATTTCACCACCCTTATTCTTAACCTAAACATGAATGCTAACATAGAAACTAATTTGGAGCCATTAAACCCGAATAACAGCCTAGAAAGTAGGTCGGATCAACTAAGGAATGCATTACACATATCATTGGGGTTGAATTCAGACGACAGTCTGATGAATGAAGAAGATCCGATCGACATTGATTCTGACGACAACTTCAACGATGGAGAAAATCATGTTGACGATGTTGCTGCTGATGACGATGGTTATGATGATGATGATGATGACGGCCATTATTTAGAGGAAGAGGCAGAAGCCGGGGAGGAAAGGGAAATGCCTAACGAGTTCAATGAAGAAAATCTCATAACTGGTCCAATTACTGGGATGAGGTTCACTAGTAAGGATGTTATGTTTGATTTTTATAAAGAACATGCAAGAATATCAGGGTTTTGCATTGTTAAAAGAACATGTAACAAAAAAGGTGGTGGTGTTGTTAGGTACGTTCAATATGGCTGTGATAGGTCTAGGAAACCTAGGAATAAGCATGTTACAAAGAGGGTGAACTGCCCCGCTAAAATAAATGGAGTTTTGGAGCAGAATGATTCATGGCGTGTTACAAAGGTTGTGAAACAACATAATCATCAATTGGAACCAGCACTATCGCGATTGATGGCTGGACACAGATCGCTTAGTAGGTCTCTTAAGAGAACTCTTTTAGCCAAAGATATTGCTGGCTTAAGACCCTCAAAAAATATAAGGGTCGCTGAAGTACTTGCAGGTGGCCCCGAAAATCTGGGTTGTACACCAAAGGATTGTCGAAATTATATTTTGAAGAGTAGAAAGCTTCATTTGCAGGAAGGGGACGCACAATCATTGCTCAAGTTCTTCAGTGACATGCAGCAAAAAGACATGAAATTTTACTACTCCATAGATGTGGATGGTTTTGGTCGACTTCGTAATGTCGTATGGGTTCATTCACACTCCAAGGTTGCATATGAGGAGTTCCATGATGTAATATGCCTCGATACAACATACCTAGTGAATCGGTACAATATGCCATTTGCTTCATTTGTTGGTGTAAATCAGCATAGGCAGTCCATACTTTTGGGATGTGCTCTTATGTCTAGTGAAGATATAATAAGTTACAAAATGGTGATCTCTACATGGCTTGGAGCTCTAAACAATGTTCGTCCATTAGCTATCATGACTGACCAATGTGATAGTATTAAGGCTGCCATAAACGAATTGATGCCAAATACGGTACATAGATTTTGTATTTGGCACATATTCGCTAAGTTGCCTAAGAAGTTAGGTAGAGTTGTTGATGCTAAGATTGCAAAGGCAGAATTTAAGGCCTTAGTCCTTGATAGCATTAACGTTGCTGAGTTTGAGGCAAGATGGGCTGAATATATTGAAAAATATAATTTAGAGGAAAGGGATTGGTTTTATAAGCTGTATTTGGAGAAGGAAAAGTGGGTTCCTGTATACCTTAATGACCACTTTTGGGCCGGGATGTTGTCCACACAGAGAAGTGAAGGCATGCATTCTTTCTTTGATGGATTTTATCATCCGCCAAAGCACTTTGAAGCTATTTGTTCAGCAATATGAGTTATCCATAAGATCAAAGTTCGAGAAAAAATTGAAAGCTGAATATAGGTCAAGGTGCTTTGAACCAAAATGTTTGTCTGAATTCGCATGGGAGCGAAAACTTCAAAAATGTTATACTCATGAAGTGTTTGAATTTTTTCAGTTACAATTAAGGAAATTGTTCCATTGTGAAATCAGCACACCTGAAGATCATCAAGAAACCCCTGGAGTGGAAAAATACATTATATCAGATTCTTCGCTAAGGAGTTTTTACACTAGAGATACATTTGTATTCACGGTTGAATATACTCCTATTGGCGAATATCTAAGTTGCAGGTGGTTTGAAACAAGGGGTATTCTATGCTGTCATATACTAAATGTGTTGTCTCACAAGAGGATTAAAAACGTTGACGAGAGGTATATATTGAAAAGGTGGAGGAAAGATGTTGTTCGTCCGCACTTGAAACGTTTCTTTCTAGGAGGTTACCCACGTATGACTTCTGAATACATGATG
>ML287211.1:107583-123785 GCA_005239495.1 Nicotiana undulata
TGGAGTTAGAGGCAATAGGGGTGGTAGAGGTGATGGTAGAGGTGGTGGTAGAGGTGGTGGTAGAACTGGTGGTAGAATTGGTGGTAGAGGTGTTGGTAGAGGTGGTGGTAGAACTGGTGGTAGAGGTCGTGCTAGAGGCCGTGGTAGAGGCCGTGGTAGAAGTCATCCGCTAACGGAAGGAATTGAGGTAAAGTTTAACGAATTTGATTTAATATTTTATTTTATTTTAGATAAATAAATTGCTTAATAGTCTTATTTACTCGAATTACAACATGATGATACAGTACAACCACAAAGTAGCTTGCCTGATCTAAACGATGAAGCATACTACTGGGACGTAGAAGACTTGACCGTTTAGTTTGAGATGATTTTAGTTTGAAGCTTGTTTAATTTTATTTGAGATAGATTTTTTTGATTTTTTTGACTTTATTTTTTAAAACGTGTGGTATTTTTTTTGTTCATAAATGTGAATTATATTTGTGTTATACAATCATACCTTCAACATTCAACATATTTGTGTTAGTTGCATTTTTTTTTTCTAACTACACTGTCAATGCAACATGAAATACCCCCTCTCTTCTTACATGAAATACAACTACACTGCCAATGCGAGGGTAGATTCTACCAAAAGAAAAAAAGTCGCCAAACCAACCCATTTTGTCCACCCAATTAATAACATACCAACCCATTTAACTTCCCAATGCATCATTTACTCTACCATTTAGGATTTTTTAAATGATAAAGAAAACAAAGATGCATATTAAAATTTCAAAACAAAATAGTATATGAGTTGAGAATGTGAGTGTGTTTTAGGTCTTTTAGTGTTTGAGTATGTGACTGTGTTTTAGGTCTTTATGGTTTGAGTTTGTGACCATATATATAGGGGCCAAGCCATTCCAGAAAAATTTCAAACACCCTCCTGTCAGTGAAAAAAACACCTATTTTTTGCCACAAATATATAGTTTTGTTTGAATTATCGAATTAATGGTGGGGGTTGAATTGTATTTATTGTTTCGAAATTCAATGTAAATATTAAATACAATTTAATACTAACACTATTCACATACCAACTTTTTGAATGAAACACTATTTAGGATTTACATCATCATCTTTTTACCTTTCCCATGTCATTTCAACAATAAACACAATTTACATCATCATCTTTTTACCTTTCCCATGTCATTTCAACAATAAACACAATTTATAACACATACAATGGTTCAAATAAGGCACGGAATGGCATGCTCGTGGGTCCTACGGCTACCCGACATAGCAATATAGTCGCCACGTACGGACTCTCGTCACTTGGTACGTATGCGGCCCCCTCAACATGTACACATAGCAAACAAGGAACCTACAGGGACATTTCCCCCTTACAAGTTTGGAAAGGAGACTCACCTCGACGAAATCACCCCTCGGATCAAGGATCGAATCAAGGATGCGCCTGAATCACCGAAATCTACTCTCTACGGCTCGCAACTAGCCAAATATAGAATAATCGAATCATTTAAGTTCAAAGAAGGAGAATTAACAAGGAAATCCCAAAATTAGGTGTTCTTGAAGAAATTTGGAATTTCGACCCTGGGCCCACTCGTTCGGATTTCGAAAATTCTTGAAGGATTAAATTACCCGAAGCCTTACTAATTAAATTATACAATTTACTCAATTATTCATGCTCAATTCGTGGCTAAAATCCAAATTTCCAAATTTCTAGGTTTCTTCCAAATTTTCCTCAAATTTTCCCTAATTTTCATGTTCTAATCCATGTAATAATCTTGTATCCAACTTTAAATGAGTAGGAGTAACTTACCTTAACATAGATGACGAAAAACCCCTCTTGAAGCTCTCCAAAAATCGCCCATGGCTTTGAAAAATGAGAGAGAAATGCCAAAATCCCGTTTTTAATCAACACTACCCAGGTATTTACTCAGTGCGATCGCGGAAAATGCCTTGCGATCGCGGAGTACAATTTTCCAGCCCAAAATTTGCTCTTTGCGATCGCGGAAAGAGCTTCGCGATCGCGGAGAACAAATGCCCAGCCTGCCCGGACAGCCTCAGTAGAATAGCCATAACGTTTTGCACAAAACTCCAAATGACGAATGGTTTAATGTTCTGAAAACTAGACTTAAGATATATAACTTTCATTTGTTGGTCATCTCCAAATTTCTTATATATTTCTAGATATAATCTGTCAAAGTCAGCCCATGCGCAACACAACTTTCTTCTTCATCTTCCCGGTCACCCTGTAGTGTAACAACCATATCGCTTTGTACACAAATCCAAATCATGAATGGTTTACATTTATAGAAACTAGACACAAAGGGCTACAACTTTCATTTTTATACCATCTCAAAAGTCATTATAGATTGTGAGATATGAGCCTTCGAAGTCGAGTCAGTGCAGCAGAGCATTTCTTCTATGCGATCGCACAAGCTTGCCTGCGATCGCACATGCCTTTTTTTCCAGCTCCCTCCAAATCCTTCTCCGCGATCGCACCTTCCTCCTTGCGATCGCACAAGCCTGCCTGGCCCTTCTCTGCGATCGCACCTCAACATCCGCGATCGCATAGGTCAAAACCTTGCCCCTCAGTTTCTTCTCCACGATCGCATAGCTAAGGCTGCGATCGCATAGCATTACAAAAAAACACCAGCAAACAGCAACAACAATACCACCCGAAATGCCCCGAAACCACCCCGAAACACACCTGAGGCCCTCGGGACCCCGTCCAAATAAACGACTCAGTCCCATAACATCCCATGAACTTGCTCGAGGCTTCAAATCCCATCAAACAACGCCGAAATCACGAATCGCACTAAAATCCAACTCTATGAACTTTGAAAATTCCACTTCCACATTTGATGCCGAAACTTATCAAACCACGTCCGATTGACCTCAAATTTTGCAGGCAAGTCATATTTGACATTACGGACCTGCTCCAACCCTCGGAATCGCATTCCGACCCCGATATCAAAATTTCCATTTCCGGTCGAATTCTTCAAAAACCTTCAGTTTTCTATCTTTAGCCAAATGACCTTAAATTGACTTCCGGATATTCGAATTCACTTCCGATCGCGCTCCCAACTCCAGAATCACCATACGGAGCTATTCCCAGAATAGGAATCCCAAACGGACATCAGTATCGTTGAAATGTACTTCAAGTCAAACTTAGGAAATTTCCTTAAAATACTGACTTTCCACAATATACACCGAAACTCTCTCGGGTTATCCAAATACCGATCCGGACATACACCCAAGTTTAAAATCACCATACGAACCTGCTGGAATCTTCGGATCCTCATTCCGAGGTCGTTTACTCAAAATTCTAGTCTTACTCAATTTCTTCAACTTAAGGCTTCTGAAATGAGAATTTTCCTTTGAATTTAACTCCAAACCTCCTGAATTTCAACTCTGACAATACACACAAGTCACAATACCCGAAATGAAGCTGTTCATGACTCCCAACTACTGAACGACGCGCTAGATCTCAAAACGACCGGTCAGGTCGTTACAAAGGTCATACGTATCGGCCAACGACAACTAAGTAATTCCACCGACTAAGGTTGTAGTTGTCATATGACCTATGATAATTACATCGTTGCGATTCATAGCAATATAATAGCCGTTTATATAGTTTCGTAATTAAGGTCATACGTATCGGCCAATTGCAACTAAGTAATTCCACCGACTAAGGTTGTAGTAGTCATATGACCTATGATAGTTACATCGTTGTGATTCATAGCAATATAATAGACGTTTATATAGTTTCGTACATTAAGGTCATACGTATCGGCCAACGGCAACTTAGTAATTCCACCGACTAAAGTTGTAGTAGTCATATGACCTATGATAATTACATCGTTGCGATTCATAGCAATATAATAGTCGTTTATATAGTTTCGTACATTAAGGTCACACGTATAGGCCAACGGCAACTTAGTAATTCCACCGACTAAAGTTGTAGTAGTCATATGACCTATGATAATTACATCGTTGCGATTCATAGCAATATAATAGTCGTTTATATAGTTTCGTACATTAAGGTCATACGTATCGGCCAATTGCAACTAAGTTATTCCACCGACTAAGGTTGTAGTAGTCATATGACCTATGATAATTACATCGTTGCTATTCATAGCAATATAATAGCCGTTTATATAGTTTCGTACATTAAGGTCATACGTATCAGCCAATTACAACTAAGTAATTCCACCGACTAAGGTTGTAGTAGTCATATGACCTATGATAATTACATCGTTGCGATTCATAGCAATATAATAGCCGTTTATATAGTTTCGTACATTAAGGTCATACATATCGGCCAATTACAACTAAGTAATTTTACCGACTAAGGTTGTAGTAGTCATATGACCTATAATAATTACATTGTTGCGATTCATAGCAATATAATAGCTGTTTATATAGTTTCGTACATTAAGGTCGTACGTATCGGCCAATTACAACTAAGTAATTCCACCGACTAAGGTTGTAGTAGTCATATGACCTATGATAATTGCATCGTTGCGATTCATAGCAATATAATAGCCGTTTATATAGTTTCGTACATTAAGGTCATACGTATTGGCCAATTACAACTAAGTAATTCCACCGACTAAGGTTGTAGTAGTCATATGACCTATGATAATTACATCTTTGCGATTCATAGAAATATAATAGCAGTTTATATAGTTTCGTACATTAAGGTCATACGTATCGGCCAATTACAACTAAGTAATTCCACCGACTAAGGTTGTAGTAGTCATATGACCTATGATAATTACATCGTTGCTTCATAGCAATATAATAGTCGTTTATATAGTTTCGTACATTAATGTCATACGTATCGGCCAATTACAACTAAGTAATTTCACCGACTAAGGTTGTAGTAGTCATATGACCTGTGATAATGACATCGTTGCGATTCATAGCAATATAATAGCCGTTTATATAATTTCGTGCATTAAGGTCATACGTATCGGCCAACGACAACTAAGTAATTCCACCGAATAAGGTATGACCTATGACAATTACATCCTTGTGATTCGTAACAATATAATAGCCGTTTATATAGTTTCGTACATTAAGGTCATACGTATCGGCCAATTACAACTAAGTAATTCCACCGACTAAGGTTGTAGTAGTCATATGACCTATGATAATTAGGAGGGAAAACAAGATGGCATCTTTGGAGTCAAATGTTAAATACATTTTTCGGAGGAAAACAAAGTGAAGTAAAAATACATCGTTTGGAGGGAAATTGAAAGTGTTTACTCTTTATATATCTCTTAAACACAAGAACAACGTATCTCCAACTCTCTAAGCAAAATAAATACTTTAAAAATGAATGTGGACAGATGATCGAAGAAGAATTCTATCCATGGTTTCGGATGAGAGTGCCCAGATCGTACATTAGGCATGATTATCTGGTAATTTTATTTTTGTTAAATTTTCATGATTTGTTAAATGTTTATTATCCCAACTAGAAATGAACCCTAAATCCTATCTTTACACTATGTTCTTGCAGTTTCTTCCAAAGAGTATATGTGGCTATCTTCCTCCAATTCGGGTTAACACAACTATTCGATGTAATGGGAAGGAGTGGTATGTGACTCTCACAAGTGGTGTTCGGAGAAGACTCGTCAATGGGTGAAACAATTTGTCGTCGACAATAATATTAAGAAAGGGAATGTTGTTCTCTTTGAACTAGTTAAGGCTACATCAGGGGCTGTGATCTTCTCTGTTCAAGAGCTAGGATTAACTAATGCTTAGCTTGATAATTTCTTATCTTTAGTTTTTCTTTTTCTTTTTTGTAATTAAGCCAGTCACTTTTACTGTTTTAATATGATTGTTCTTTAGAATATTGTTTGTCTTTTTCCATTTATTATTGTTATATTTATTTATTTTAATAAGACTAAACCTAAACATAAACCTAACCCCTAAACCCTAAACCTAAATGAACATAAACCTAAACCTAATCCTAAACAAGGATAAAATAATTGAGTTACATGGATTAATCTAGACTTCTAAGATCAAGAATACTATATGGCAGAAGTGAAAAAAAATCCAACATCTGTGAATTGCATGCCATTATATGGCAGAATTTAAAAAAAAAATAAAAACCAAAATGTGTATAAGCGGATGGATAAAGACAAGTTCCTATAATTAATTGTAGTCTTAGAAGAGAGTAATTGTTGCATGGAGGAGTTTAATGGTGCATATAGAAATGTGAACTAGATGCATAGAGGAGTGGAAGAGGCTACTAGAAAGTGTAATGGATGCATAGAGGAGTGGAAGGGGCTGTTATGGTGTGTTATATCCGCACTGGGAACTATAATGGTTTCATAGGGTCTCTACAAATAGATTAAGCCCTATCGGGAAATGGAATAGTTTTTATAATTGCGAGATTACCATATAATTCTCCCCATATAAATATGGCAGACCAACAAAGCTCAATCAAACTGAAACTACTACTACACCTAAGCATAGCTATGGACAGGACTCCCACAAAGAAAGCTGTCGAACAACCACTCCATGGATCACCAGTCAGTCACAATATTCTCTACCAAGATATAAAGCGTGACTATACCAAGCTCAAGCGTGAGGTCAATGAGTTGATTGAAAGGGTTGTACGTGATTCAAGTGTTGACTACTTGAAAGGTGTGATGTTGGAAGAGCATCCTCTTACTTCTCTCTATGTTATGCTTGACGATATGCCCGTACCCTCAGCCCAGAATGGTGCCAAGATCAATTCAATCATTGTCATCACTAGCGATACTGAATCCGTCTCCAAGACCTCCAAATCTCTTTCAGTTAACCAGAATATCGAGTAGTTTGTGTGTGTGTTTTGTTGGATGCAAGTTTATCTACCCCCCCCCCCAATGCCTATGGTGATGTTGCTTTTATTTTCTTATTTTTTTATGTTTTGCTGATGTTTCTCAACTATCATATTAATCAATAAATTTTTATGTTTTTGAATCTTTTGTTCTTAATAACCGTTTGTTTCAAGTTAACAAAACAGTCATATTGTCTTCAATATTTCAACTGTTCGTTTTAAGCCTAGTGAAATGAAAGTACTAATATTAACATTTCAAAAGATTAATTTAAGTCCGTTAAAATTGGTCAATTTTTTTCCCCAGAATTAATATAACACATTGAACTTATGACACCAACCTTGCACAATAGGAAAATGTATTGACAATAAAAATGAAGATAGTTGAGTACTTGAAGATGCATAATTGAACTTATAAATATATATAATTTATTGATTACTTATGAATCAAAGTAATAAGGATTAAACAGGTGCAAAATGATAACACTTTGACAAATTGACACTTCAGTTCAATTCATAATACTTTAAAAAAAAAATGAACAATCAAATGAACAATTTTGAAATCTTCATCCCTACAAACATTCCAGCTAACAACATAGATGACATAATACTTTCTCTACTGTCACCTTCAACCCCTACATCACTTTCATCAACAAAAGAACTTGAAGATTGTTCTTCACTAGCAACATTTTCTTTTTGGAACTCATTGAATGCTGCTACTGCTTCGTCATAAGATTTGTAAGACTTGAAGATGCTTCCTTTGAAACCTATGACCATAGGAGCACACTCACATCAAGAGTTATATAATCCAGATTTTTTACCACGAAATACCACATACACCTTCGACGATGCCGATATATTATCAGCTTGAGATCCATTTCTAAACTCTTTGAACGTTGCTATGGCTTCATCATATGTTTTGAAGGCCTTGAAGATGCTACCCTTGACACCAATAACCATAGGAGCACACTGATGCCAAGAGTTGTACAATCCAGGCCTCTTACCGCGAAACACTACATAAACCTTTGAAGCATTATTCCTCTTCAAGTGGTCAATTCCTTAATCTAACAATAAGAAAAGATAAGAGATGAAGAAGGAGAAAACATATTAAAGATAGAAATGTCAATGGGGGCTGTAAAAGCTTCTTGGTTGAAGCACTCTATATTTAAGTGTTACGGTTAGAAAGTATATAGTATTTTTTTAGTTTAATGAACCCATATAGAAATGGAAATACAGTAATTTAATCGTATTTTTTTCCGGAAATACTATGCGTGTATTTTAGTGTATTTCGTTTAAATGGTATAATACATGTATATGAATATAATTGCTTTATCAAAAATAGTGTATCATGCATGTGTAAATGTGAAAGTAGCATGGGGAAGATAAGATCATTAAACTAATGGGAGAGAATTAGAGGGAAAACAATAAAATATAGTAAATGGTATATATGAAAAACAAAAATACATAAATATCAATTATGCCCTTAAAAATCGTGCGAAGTTACCATAATACCCCCAGTTAGGACGTTTGGGCCAAAACAAGTTTGGCCAAATATATTTTCCGTTTTGATTAATCGGGTTAATAAATTTTAAATATTGATCATTAAATAATAATTTTTTTAATACAATATTCTAGACGTAGTTGGCTTCAATTCAATGAAAGAATTGCAGACTTCAATAAAACATAAAGAGTAAGTTGTGAATTGAATTCTAGCTAGATTTTCTAGAGCCTTCTACTACTATTGATTGATTCGAGATCAACTCTAGCCTTACAGTTGTCATGTTTGATTTTTGCTGCTCATTTACTGCACTCACGCTAAACGTGCAACTTCATAAAACATTTTTTTTACCAACCAAAGCCAGCTCATGACTTGCTCCATTGGAGTATTTTGTTTTGAAGTGATCAATTCCACATATAGTTTGAATGGATTTAACTTACGTCTACTCATAGTCTCTATTTTTATTAATGTATACTTATGCTTTTTGAAAATAGTCTCTCTATTCTTACAAGGTAGGGGTAAGGTCTGCGTATATACTATTCTTCTCAGACCTCACAATGTGAGATAATACTGGATATATTATTGTTGTACTGATAGTATAACATTTTTTTAAAATAAAATTAGTATACTTTTAACCTATTATAACATTGTAATATTATTATAGTAATGAATGATTATTGTAAAGATTTATCTTATGTACTCTATAAACAATTAAGTAATTTCATTATATAAATATATTATTTATAAATGATGAATACATATATTATGATTAAACTCCTTCGGGATACACAAACCATAGGACATGTTTTTGTTTATCGTCTTCAAAATTATTGTTACAGTATTATCCCGTAAACTTTTATTATGTCGGATTTATTTAACGAGATAAATTCTAATTTTGATGCGATGTCCTCGCTATCTCATTAACTTTTAATTATCTTTAATATAATGTATAAGTTAAAAATCACACAATCAAATAAAATGAAACGAAAGAGTTAATTTTATGCATGTTCATTGAAATTTTGTGTTTGTTATCCAAAAATTACTATTCTTTTTTTGTTACGTAAAAATCATTTAATTTTATGTTCATTACCCAAAAATTAATTTTCTTTTCTTTTGTCACACAAAAATTATTTTACTTTGCTCTAGTTATCTCAAAAGTCACATTTGTCAGATTTTATATTATTTTTACTTGAAAAGTTTATTTTACCCATGATATTATATGAATCTTCATATTTATGTAATTCCTTATTTATACTATATAATATAATCGTATATTTAATTTTTTCTTAACGTTAATTTTCAAGATATATTGGTAGCGTTATTAAATTTGTCAGTACTTTACTATGAACAAATCTCACGTCGTTCTTAATCACTTGTAACGACCTAACCAGTCAGTTTACCTTCTACAGCCTTGTTCCCCTAAATAAGACTCTCCATATGTGCTTTTACTGTTTTATGACTTGCGAGGATGGTTAGTTCGGGATTTGGAAGGGTTCGGGTTACAATCGGAACACTTGGTTCCTTAGTTTTGCTTTAAAAGACCAAGTTTGACTTCAGTTAACATTTTTAGGACACGACCTTGGAATCGGGATTTAACGGTTCCAATAGGTTCGTATGATGACTTTGGACTTGAGCGTATGTTTGAATTGGGTTTATAGCAACCCAATGGCATTTCGGTGCTTAACAGTGAAAGTTGACTAATTGAAGGTTTTAAAGTTATTTAAATTTGGGTTGGAGTATGTTTTGGAGTAATCGAGGTCCGTTTGAAATTTTGAGCATGGAATAGTTCTGTATGGTAAAAACTAAAAATAAAATCAGTTAAGGAAAAACTAAATGTACGAATACATTATAAAAATAATAAATAAAATAATATTAAATTATTTAGTTATAAATTAAATAACTAGGTATAAATATATTATATAGTATATAATAAAAAAAGAATTACATAAATATGAAGATTTATATAATATCAAGGGCATAATAGACTTCTCAAGTAAAAATATTATAAAATTTGGCAAATGTGACTTTTGTGATTGACTAGAGCAAAGTAAAATGATTTTTTTTGTGTAACAAACAAAAAAATAATGACTTTTGAGTAATGAACACAAAATTAAATAATTTTTACGTAACAAAAAAACGAAAAGTGACTAAAAACACAAAAGTTACTATGAATAAAATTAACTCTGAAACGAAACAAGCAGCTATAATACATTTTCTAAAAATCTATTAGTATTACACAATATATAATAAAGTGTTGAAAAACTTACACATTGAGGTAAGAAGTCATACAAATTTTAATCTAAAGCTTGCCTTGTACATTAATTGTTTGCCAGCTACTCAGTGAAAAACTGAATTGGAGCATGCATTATTATAAATATCAAATAAAGCCGTCGTTGTCTTAATTTGAAAGAAGAAAAGCGACAAGTAACTACTCAGCCCATGCATTTGTGGGATTGTTGATTTTAGACACGCCACGCAAATTAGTTACTTACCATTAATTACTATTTGGTATTTTTTCCTTAATTAAAATCATCATTATTGCCAAAAGGCTTGTTCACCAAGAAACCGCCTTTGTTTTTTCCTAAAAATAAAAAGGAAGAGCCTTAATTACTGCTTCTTTCCTCCCGATATATATGTTCAACATTTCAAGCAAATAAACTAAATTCTGTTTAATTTCCCGATGGCTTTCAATTGGGTTTTTAACGTTGCACATACAATTGTTGTTGAAGGCAACAAAGTACGACAGAATGAGATCAGCGGAAAGCAGGAAGAAGAGATGAAGAAGAGTCATGTTGGTACGGGGTTTCAAATGCCATTGCATTATCCAAGATACACAAAAGCTGATTACCAGAATATGGAGGAATGGAAGCTCGACGCACTTCTCAGAGAATATGGACTTGTTTTTCAGGGGACAGTTGACGAGAAGAGGATATTTGCCATGGGAGCATTTTTGTGGCCCCATCAAGAAAACAAACGTGAATCTTCTGTTTAATTTCCTTAAATATAGCTTAGCTGACTCCAATGTTTGGGATTAAAGCTGTTACTACTGTCCCATATGATTATTCTGTTTACGAAAAGCCCTGCTGCTATGTGCGTTTATAATTGCAGACTCTTCCTTCTTCAAATATCTCGTAAGTAATACAAAAGGAAGTCGATACTCACGTTTGTTGTTTACTTCCTTGTTAATTTTATCGTCTACTTAGTTACTTCCAATCACTGAGATATCGTTCATAATAGCTGATTTTGTGATAAAAACAATTCATTTATTTAGAATGAATTAATTATTTTTGAAATAGCGTTAGAGCATGTGTTAGAAGTGTTTACGTGAATAGATGGTAAAAGTTAATATGATCAATTTCATTGCTGATTAATGTTAAAAGAATTTTTTTTAATATACGTGAAAACAACTAAAAAAAATCACTTTTTCTTTTTAAATCGGGAGGGAGTAGCTTTTACCTTGAGGACATTTCGATAAATACTAAGTAAAAAGATTTTCTATTAGTGTAGATAGTTTATACAGTTTTGGCTTTTGAGGACATTGTTATTCCAGAGAAAAATAGAAGAGGACGTTGTTATTGAATAAAGCAGGGCCCAGTTCATTTTGACACGTCAACACTTATATATGAGGCTGTAACGTGCTCTGAACAAGTACGTATTTTTTCGGCTATAGGTTAAAAGAAATAATTTACACCGTCGATCTGTATAACTTAAACACGTTATACTTTTGGGGGAGGGTGTGAGGTGCAATTAAATTATACGTAGTACTATTATTTTCTGCTTTTAATTAATTCATGATGAGTGTGCTAAGAAAGATTTTTTTTTGTTACTCCCTTTTTTTTGGGTTTTCCATTCCACCATGATCCAACTAAATCCGCATTCGTATTAAGACGTCTCACATTAAAGAATAAATTAAAACGCTTCCTCACATAGGTGACCCTATACTAAAGCCTCAAATCCAAAGGATTAAGAATGGAAGATGATTATTTGATGGTGGGTAAATGTTGAAGTAAGTCCAAGTTGCCAAAGGGTAATGGAGGAAGTTATGGGTTGTATCTTCTTTGTGGTGATGACATACATGACATGAGGTATTCGATCATATATTTCGGTGATACAGAAAGACATTTGTTGGAAATTTATGATGGGTAAGTAACCACATGAAATGTTTTATTTTATTGGTAGCAGGAATGTGCCGGATCCATTCATTGTGGTATAGAGGGAGATGATGAAGGCGTTCTTGGAGAAACAATGGATAGGCATATTTAGTTGTAAAGTTTTCGGTTGATGTGGATGCCAAAAAGGGTGTCTCGAGCGTAAGGCAAATGTGAAATGTGAGTATTACGTATGAGCTCAATAATAGAGGAGGGTAATTGAAAGAAAATGGGTTGCAATAACCAAGCATGATTTGTGATAAAATAGTCGACGTGGAGGTGTAAGTCTTGATGTGTTAGGAGGTTGTGGACGAGATTGCGAAGTGATAGGTTAGATGTTATCCAGGAGTCGTGCCAAAGGTGGATTCGTTAGTTATTGGCAATATTTCATGTGGTACCTTATTGGTATAGATGTTGCCTTTAAGAATGCTTTTCCAAATGTAAGAGTCATTAGGTTTAGTTATAAGCACACGTGCTTCGTTCCTGGAAGAATAATATTTACCCTGAAGAATGGTAGTCCAAATGCTAGACTTAGTATTGTAATAACGCCATGCAAGGCTTGCTAGTAGGGCTATATTTTTTTTGGGTATAGTTTACCCAAGCCACCCATTTGTTTTGGTAGTATGATAGTTGAGGAAATGCAGCTTATGCTTATGAGATGTAGTGCCCCATAAAAAGTTGCACTGGATGCGGTCAATGTGAAGTAATATCTTCTTAGGAAAAAGATTAAGTTGCATAGCATATGTGGGTGTGACAACTTGGGTTCGACCCTTGCCATGCGGTCAAAAGTATTTATAATGGTGGAAGCATTTTTTTGATCTGCCTTAGCAAACAGTACGATGTCATCAGCAAAGAGTAGGTGTGACAACTTGGGTTCGACCCTTCCAATTTTTATAGGGTCCCACTGGTGATTCAGTATTGCATCGTCGATTAACTGGGACGGAGTATCCATACATATAATAAATAGATAAGGTGATAAGGTATCTCCCTAACGTATCCCCCTTGTGGGTTGGAAGAATTGTGTAGGTTAATCATTTGTTAGTACAAAAATGGAAGAAATAGTGATGCACAACATAATGAGGGAGATAAGTTGATTGGGGACATTGAGACGTTGTAAGGAGTATCGAATAAACCACCACTCCAGACGATTAAAAGCTTTTTCAAGATCTATTTTTAGCATCGTTTACCTCTTTGACCAGTATATTTGCGGAAACAGTGTAATGCCTCCTGAACAACAATAGCATTGTCAACATCTCTTCTCCATGGGACAAAGCTGCATTGGTTTAGGTGAATAAGCGTGGGGAGATAGGGCGCGAAGTCTATTATTAATTATCTTTGTGATTGTTTTATAGGCAGTGTTACAAAGTCCTATGAACCTGTATTGGGAAATATTTTCAGGGCTCTTAACTTTTGGGATGAGTGCTGTAGACGCGTAATTTTTGACCCTCCCCGAGATATTATACTTTTTAGCGTTTAAATATTTAGTTTAGGCCTAATATCGTTATTTTAACTAGTTTTAACTCTTTTACTTAATTTTATCACAAAAAATTAGAAAACAAATACAAAAATAGTTTCGCTCTCAATATCTAATTTTATTTTAATAGTATAGGTTAATTAATTAAGAGTGATTCCTATATTTTATAAATATATTATATATTTTTTAGCCCAATTCGGACCTAACCCATTAACCCCCTGGCCCAAATAGCCTTAGCCCATACCCACTACCCTAAAAATCCTACCCTTCTTCATTTTCTCTAACCTAAGAGACACATATATAACAACCTTCTTCAATACACAGACCCTAAGAGAGACTCCCTAACCTTCAACACACTTGAACCTAGACAAAAAAAAAAACTTGGACAAAAACCTTAGAACCCCTCCCAGCCGCCGCCGCCTGGAATCCGTCAGGAAATCGCCGGCGACCCCCATCCTTCTCCAATTCCAGCCGCCTCCAACCATCAGCACCTCTTACAAACCCTTCAACCAAAAACACACCCTAATACAACACCTAAGGACCTTCTTCTTCATACACAAGAAAAGAAAAACCTAAGCCCTAACTTCACCTACACTAAGACGCCGCCGCCGCTGTTGAACGACCACCCACCAGCGCACCACTGACCAACCCCACCTACACACACCAGCAGCAACAGCCGAACTCACACCATAGCGACCAAACCCTAAGAGAAAAAGAGCTCTCAGCCACCGGAGTAGCCGCCGTCCATCTCCTCAGATCTTCATCCGCCGCTGCTGCCATCTCCGGCGACAACACACACACACACACACACGAACAGTACGCAAAAACATAGGAGAGTTTGGATTCCAAAAAAGGGAACAAGGTGTAATTTCACAATCGATAGGTAGTCCGTTCGTTGGTTCCGTTCTTAGTTCGAAGGTCCGATGGCTGTTCCTTGCTCATTTTCAGATTTGTTTAAGAATATACATTGTTCGGCTTTCGGTCCAGTTGTAGAAGGCAACAATTTGCTAATTTGAGGTCCATTCTTATCCTTTTCCTATCTACTTGCTCTTCCTTAGTTTCATGCACGTGATTACCTGGTGATATTGCTTTGCTGATTAATTTTGTGAGTGTTCTGTTTGTTTGTTAATGTTTACTATTGAAATATTATGCTCAATGTCACGGCCCAAATTCCCACCCTTTAGGCCGTGACTGCGCCTAACGTTGAACCCGCTAGGCCAGCCAATGTATATCTTGCAATAGCAATTTAAAATCATTTAATACGGAATAAAACACTATCTCATCAACTTCGACCAATTTCTATCACATTCTGAGATAATAGTGGGGCAACTGTTCAACCCAAAATCGATAACACGTTTTTTCTTTTTTTTTTTTCCTTCTTTCATATTCCCGACAGAATTCCCTCAAGCATTGCTAATAAAAATAACGAAGCTTAAATGCGGAAAGTAAGAACATAACAATCATGAAATAACGTAAACTCCCAAAACCGGGGTGTCACAATCTCACGGACTAACTACTAGAATACTAAATACAAGTCTGGAATGAAAGTACAATACTGTCTTGGAAATAAAAGAGAAAGACAATGAAGCGGCAAGGAAAGAAGCCTTGGGATCCACGGACGCCAGTGTATACCTCGAAGCTCTGATGTGGACTGAAGGTATCTCCCTCAGAACGCTCCACGGGGTCCGGTAGCAGGGTCTGCACAACAAAAGGAAGTGCAGTGTAGTATCAGTTCAACCGACCCCTTGTACTGAGTAAGTACCGAGCCTAACCTCGGACGAAGTAGTGACGAGGCTAGACTTGACATTTACAATAACCTGTCCTACTCTACAGTAGGTAATATAGAATAACACAAGGCAGGAGATAAACCGGCAAGTAGGGGATACAGGAACAGTAAAAGGGGGACAAATGAAATAAAGCAGTCACATCGACATATAGAAGTGATCCCGAGAACAATCCAACATAATCGACAATGAAACAATATAAATGTCAGAAAAGTAAACAATGGCACGGCATCACCCTTCGTGCTTTTACTCTCTTCCTCACAATGCAATGTACAATGAATCATGGCACGTCATTTACCTTCGTGCTTATAATCAATAAAATCATGGCACGGCATGTACCTTCGTGCTTATAATCAATAAAATCATGGCACAACATCACCTTTCGTGCTTTACACTCTTCCTCACTATACAATGAAATCAAGTATCATGGCACGGCATCACCCTTCATGCTTTACACTCTTCCTCACCAAAC